>QLSR01000256.1:692700-741485 GCA_031780015.1 Citrullus colocynthis
CCCCCCCCCCCCCCCTCTTTTTACATATTTCAGATTTTGACCTAAAATTCAAAAATCTCTAATTTTGGTGCTTGAGCTTAATGCAAAATTATTATTACAAATCTTCGTTTTCATCTATGTTTTATTTTTTATGTATATATACAAGATTCATTTCAAATATATATGAGGTTTATTCCAAATATATTTAGAACTAATACAAATTTAAAGTTGTTATATACAATATACTGCATATTTTAATTTCAGTCCCATTTCTATTAAGATATATATTTCATATACTTTGTCATGTATATACGTATATATTTGAAATTAAGATGTATATTTAGTCATTTGAAAATATGTACTTTTTCCTTTTTTCTTTTTACAAATTTCAGATTTTGACTTAAAATTTAGAATCTCCAATTTTTGTGGACTATATTTAATGCAAAATTAGGGTTACAAATTTCTGTGTTTTGTTTTTTAATGTATATATACGTTTATTTAAAATATATACGTGGTTATTCCAAATGCTTAGAACACGTATTAATATATGCTCCATATTTTAATTTTAGTTTGGTTTCTATTAAGATATATATCTATATATTTTATATATACACATATATTTAGTTATTTTGCCAGCATATAATTTATATTATATAATAATAATGCTAACATGATAAATTAAGGAGAGAAGAAGGAAAAAAGTTGTAAGCGGTAGGTGAGAGAGAGAAAAATGGGGCAATTAAAGAAGAGTGAGAAAAGTAAACAATTTTGAAAATAAATCAATTTAATGCATATGATTTTCATATCTTTCATATTAGTGTATTTGAGATTTATTTTAAATGACCAACAATTGATGGGAGTATTATGGATTTTCGAACTTTATTTTTATGTAATATTGTAACCCATTAGGTCATTCATGGAAAAAATAATAGATTTAAAACATTCTTGTAATTTGGCCTATTTAATTAGGCTATTAATGTAGAAAGTCCTAAAGTAAAAGCAAATTGTTGAATGATAGCAAAAAATAATAAATAGAAGATATAAATATATGTATTTGGGCATTAAATTGATCTATTTAATTATTTTACTAAATAATTACTCTTAATTTTGGAGAATTATTATAAATAGAAAAAATATCAAACTATTTACAAATATAGCAAAATTTTACTTTCTATCTGTGATAAACTACAATAGACCTAGATAGACAGATCCACGTCTATTTAGTAAAGTGATAGATGTCTATTTGGATCTATCTTGGTCTATTACAGATATAAAGTATAATTTTACTATATTTGCGATTATTTTCAACAGTTTTTTCTATTTTTATAATCTTGTATTACTATTTTCATTTTGATTAGATCGATATGATATATGTTAAATCATTTTCTTAGAAGAAATTTATTATTATTAATCACCTAAAAGTGAAGTAGAAACACCCCACACCCCCCCCCCCCCCCAAAAAAAAAACCACCATGATTGCAACAAAAAACTAAAAATTGGATAAAACCACATTGATCCAACCCAATTTATTGGTTATGTTTGGTTTTTTAGTATAAAATTGGACATATTAATATTTTAGATTTATTGTAATTATAGACACTAAAATTGAATAAAATTGAATAACGTAACTTGACCAAAATAATATTTTAACTCAATTTTATTCTTGTATATAGTTTGGCATTCAATTACTATATTTTATAATTTTAAAATATAAACAAATTTTAATAATTATATTGCTTAAATATAATTTAGTAGTATAACTTTTTTTTCTGAAAAAAACCTTTCTAGTATAAGTTTAAACCATATTTAGATAAAAAAAAAAAAAATTATAACAATCTAACTTTTAATTATATAATTTTAGAGATGTAAATAGTTAATCTCATCAAACAAGTACAATTTAATGGTAAATTCAAACATTCAATAATGGTGAATAAATTATGGTATCGTGTTTTATAATTCATTAAACCTATAAAAGAAAATATTTTAAACTATATTTAGATTAAAATTACATAAGTTATCTAATTTTAGAGTGTAATTTAATTTAATTAAAATAAAGATGGTTTTCAAATATGGAAAAATGAGCCAAACTATTCACATTTCAGTAATAGATCGCGATAAACTTCTATTACTAAACGATAGACCACGATAGACTTCTATCACCCAGTGATCAAAAGAGTGATAGAAGTTTATTGTGGTCTATCGTTGAATTTTTTTTATATTTGTAAATAGTTTGATATTTTTTTCTATTTATAATACAACTTAGTAAGTTTATGGTAAAAGAAAATTAAAAAATTTCATAGAAGTAACAATTTAGTGTGTGTTAAGAATACATTTTCAAGCCTTTAATTTAAAAAGTAAATCATTTTGAAAAAAAAAATCGAAGTGTTTATGACCACTTAAAATAGATTCTGGAGTGTATTTTAAACTGTTTTTATCAAAAAAATTTAAATAAAAATGAGCATTTTGAAAAACGTTATTTTCTCAAGTTAATCCAAAATGGGCTTAAATTGTTACAAATCTCAAAGTATATGTACTAAATTGTTACTTGTTAAAGTTTAGAGACTAAATTGACTAAATTGTTAAAAGTTTGAAAGTACAATCTAGTTGTATTAGTTTCAATATTGCAAAGTAAAATTACCAACAAAAATTCAAAGACTAATGGTGCATTTGGTTTAATTTTTCAAGAGTTAAATAGAAAAAATTAAAGAATTTTGCAATTGCTCAAAATAACTTTAAAACACAACCAAAATGTATTGTAAACAATTTTTATTAAAATAATTTAAATAAAAATTACTTTTTAAAAAAATATTTTTCTTAGTCAATCTAAAAGAGGCTCTAAATCTTTACAAATTATAAAATTAAAAAATTAAATATTAAAGTTTTAGAAGTATATTGAGGAAAATGTTAATTAATCTTAATAATGAATAAAACAAAATGGTAGTTTTAAAAATAATTTAGGAAAAAATGATATCTCTAAAATAAATTAAGAAAAAGGTGTAGTTATTTTTTTTCCGTCTCATTTAGAAATTTGTGCCACGATTACCTAAAAAGATATTTTCAAAAATAAAAAAACGGTTGAAAATAGTTACAAGTATAGCAAAATTTTACCTTCTGTCTATGATAGACCGCGATAAACTCAGATAAACATCTATCACCTTACCAGATAGACATAGATAGATATCTATCTAAGTTTATTACAGTCTATCATGGATAAAAAGTAAAAATTTTATTATATTTATAAAAAAAAAATTGATCTTTTTTCTATTTATAATAATTTTCCTTACATAAAAGTAAAGGTATGGATTCTATTATGTAAATTACGTTTAGACAATATTTGCCATTAAGGAATGTTGGTAGTATTGACATTTTCCCTACTGCACCTCTCATTTTTTTCATTTTCCTTTTTCTTTTTGTTTTAAAAATAAATCTTAAAGATTAATAATTCAATTACTTTACTATAAAAGAATATTATAAGTATTACATCACTTTATTTCAGAATATATATATCTGAAGTTTTTGTCTAATTTTATACTAGTTCAATTGCACTTTACTTAGCTATATAGTTAAACTATAATTTAAATACTAAAATAGTAATTACTTTTTCTTTATTCTTTACAGAAACTACTTCTCTTTAATTTTTATTCTTTTTTATAAAAATGTTATAAAAGATAATAAAACTAAGATTTTTATACCATTTACTTGGTAGGATGGTTAGATTAAAATTTTAATACTAAAATAAAAATTATTTAAATAAAAATTTCTATCAAATTTATTTTTATTTTATAAAGAAGTTATAATAAAATAAATAGTTTTTATAATTGTTTGGATATAAAGATTTTTTAATCTCAAATGTATTGAAATATTTATTTTATTATACCTTCTTATAACTGAATTTTATATAAATATTTATTTTTACAATATTTTTATTGAAAAATAAAAATTAAAGAGTAATAGTTTTTTAAAGAATAAAAAATAAATAATTATGGTTTCAGTATCTAAATTTTGCTAGGTAAATTACAATTTAATAAGCAAATAAGTGACAATGATATGGAGCTAAGCAACGAAAGAGATAATGAAGTTCTAAAAGATGAAAGTAAAGTTCAACAAGCTCAAACCAACTCATATGAAACTCATGTTGAAATTCAATGGAAGATAACTAGAAGACAACCTAATCATGAGACAATCATTATGTCACAACGACTAATGACAAGCTAGAGCTAAATGACTTCAAGAAGGATTAAATGCTTACTTCCAAGCTAACTTTTCAACATATGATGAAGAATTGCAACTACTGAAGATCCAAGAGTCATTTGAACACCTAAGAGTTGTAATGAATTTGAAATTTCAGATTCATCCACATATTTAATACTAAATGTGTCAATTTATTTTAATGTATTTACATTTATGATGGTTCATGCATGCAGAATTGAAGAGTTTTGCTAGAATCTAGACAAATTGATGAAGGGTTGTGACCTTTCTTAGTGAACTTTCATTTAGTTTAAATAGTATTTTAACTTTCTCAATTGAAAAAAAGATTTGAAAATGTAGAATCTTGGGTTTTAAATTTAGAAAGCTTTTAAGCTTTGCTTCTTGTGTGTTTTTGAGATAGAATGCATGAATATTTAGAGTATTCAAGTGAGGAGTGATTCATCTTGCTTATAGAGTGCTTTGAAGATCAAGAGTTGATGAGAGTTTCAAAACTTTGTCTGATTCTTGGTTTATTAGGTCATCTAAGTAATATGCTATCTAGCCTATCTTAGGGTTGAGATCAAATTGATTTTGAAGTCTTTTAGGATTGAGTTTTTTTAGTCTTGTTGTTCAACTAGGTTCATAGATGGAGCACTCAAAGGGTTTCTTTATCATAACTGAACTACTATATATATATATATATATAATCGAAAATAAAATGATGTAATAATTATAATATTTTTTTTAAAGCAAAATAATAGAATTATGAATATTTAATATTGAAATTTTGGAAAGAAAAAGTGTGTGGAGTTTGGACTTGAACTCAAGTGGAAAGAGAATAAAACCAATGCTTCACCACTACGGTCTAAATGGAAATAGTTTATATACCGTTTAAAATTGCAACACCAACAAAACTTTCTTAACACAAATTCAAAGGTGAATGAAAACAATCCTAATTTATTTTAAAAGTACATTTTTTCCTAAATTATTTCTAAAATTATCTTATTGTCCCAAGCTCCTAATTAACCCCCAAAGTCTCGCGTTTATTGCTTGTAGTTGCTAATCTGGGCCCCAGCCCAAGGAATCCAGCTGTATGTCACCTTCAAACAAAACCCACATGTGAATTGGCAAAGCTTTATCATGATTTTATCTTATTTCTCCTTTTCCTTTATCTTTCTCAGGTGTTTCAAATTACTTTCTTTTCCTTTAGTTTTCAATATAGAGATTTTTATTACTATTATTTTCTTGAAAGAATATAATTTATTTGATACTTTTCAATTTAATTACTTTTTCTTTATTTTCTTATTCTCCAGTTTGTCTATGAAAAACGAATCAAATTTTAAAGATATTAGAAATATGGTGTTAACTTAATAGGATAGAATAATCTAGGAGAAATTATTTTAAATGATAAAATTGTTAAAATATTTATAAATATAGCAAACTTTTACATTATATCTGTGATAGACTGCGATAAACATTTATTAGCGTTTATCGCTAAAGTGATAGATGTCTATCTGAGTCTATCGTAGTCTATCATATATAGAAAACAAAATTTTGCTATATTTGTAATTATCTTCAATAGTTTTGCCATATTTAAAAACATCCCAATATCTAGTCAATATAGTATATCACTTGAAGTTCTCGATTAAATTTACTGTTAATTTTTTATTTGAAAATGATTCCTCACATGTTTTCATATAATTTCAAAACCTATTGAATTCTTAGGAAAATTTTGAGAGAAATATGTAAATTTTAATTTATTATTTTTAATTTTGTTCATCGTTAGAAATTCCATTAAATTTTAATAATATTATTAAGATAGAGACTAAATCAAAATAAATTTTAAAGTAGAATAACTAAATTATTATTTATTAAAGTTAATATATTATCTTAATTTATTTTAGAACATTCAATATATTAAATTAATACAGAATAAAAAATACAAATATAAAATCGTGAAAAACAAGTTTACAATATCTAAAAGGTTAATTTTATAAAAATTCATGAATAAAGGCGACTTTTTAACAAATATTCTATTATCGATTTAAATTATAACATGACATTTTGAAGTAAAATAAAAGGTCAAAATTTACGTTTTCTCTATATTAATCTCCTAATCAATGCAAAGGACGGTTAGTTTCTAGAAAAGAAAACGCGGCTTCCCGTCGCCGCGCACGCAGTTTTTGTCTGTAGTGCTGTACAGTACAGTACAGCTCGTCTTCCAACCACAACAATAAAAAATCCCTAATCAAATTACCCATTTTTGGCTTTGCCTTGCGCCCCAAGAATGTCGATATTTGCTGTTATGTCCTCACACAATCTTCCATTTATCAAATACCCCCTCTCTCCAAGGGCCCCACCTCTTCACGAACACCAAGTACCAATCTCTCCTTTTCCCGGCAGCCGAACAATATTTTTTTCATTGATGGTTAGTCCTTACTCCTTTGTCTCTTTGCTGATTATAAATCTTCATTCTCATAAGACATTTTTTTTAAAAAAAAAAAATTAATATAAAGTTTAATGCGAAGCTACCAAAAGAATTTTGTTTCACAAATAATTTTTCTTTCTAATGTTTTTCACTTATTTTTTTACATTATAATTTGACTTCCACTTGCAACGAAGAAAAGTAATTCATGTATCTACTACTTAACTCTTTCTTTTTTCTAAAGTTAGTTCTCTCACATTTCGGATATCAAGCTTAGCCACTGCATCTCAATCCAGCTTTTGTTGGGTTGAAGATGTTATTTTAACCTTTTGGGTAGTCCGCACTGAACACAGCCAACCCCTGTAAAGTAGTATAGAAAATCTCTCTTTGGTAGAAACTTTTTTGTGATTATTTATTTGTTAAATACTATAAAGAAAAAAAAAAAAACATCCAATCAGAAAATAAGTAAAAGAAAACACTTTGCAACAAAAATTGGAGGTGGGAAAATGGACACGCTTCCCTTCAGACCCTCTGTATAATTTATATATATATATATATATATATATATATATCACTAGTGTCATTTCAGTTTCTTAACGCTTTATTCTGCTCTCTTTATTTTTAGCCCAGACGACATCCAGCAAATTTTTTAATATATATATATTTTTTTGGTTTTTATTATACAATATCACTATTCGAAGTGACTTTCATTAGCTTACAATTTAATGAAAAAGAAAATACGATTATTCTCCTTAATGGCCATTTCTTTATGTTTCTTTTTATCATTTTTCCAAAAGCAATATATATATATATATATTTTTTTTAGAATTGATTTTTTTATCGATCAGATGGATGATATTTATTCAAAAATAAAATATTTGTTCTTAAAGTTCTCGGTTCCGTACAGCACTAATTAATATTTAGTTAAAATACCCTACTTTCTAGTTTACTCAATTTTAGTTAAAATCTTAAATGTAAAGTTTCAAAATTAATTTTTATAAAGATCATAGGAACTAAATTTAAAAATGTTTGAAAGAGACCAAAATGTATTTTTAAGCTTGATATTTTATTATCAGAGTGAGAGTGAGGGGAGAAAAATGGTAAAGTGAGAATGTGATTTGAGTCTCAATCAAACTGGGAGGAGATTTTACTATTCTTTATGTAATAATTAATTTCCACTATAATTTACAATTTTCTCGAAGGAAGGAGGTGAAAAACAGAGTTCGATCAGAACCCTAGGGCAAAATTTCTCGATCGAGAAACAGAGATCAAAATTCAGTACAATTTTATTTCAAAAAACTCACTCGATTTCTTCCTCAACCGCTGAATTTACTTCTCGATCATAAACTTTGTTTGATTTCTCCGAATTCTCCGCGCTCTCTTTCTCTTCCGATTTACCATTGACGGCGGTTTCCACGGCGGAGAAAACTCTTATGCATACAGGCCTAGCTAAGAACGTCGGATTCTGGTTACCAGCCATTATGACCAAAACGTTCTCGTCGTAGTTAACCTTTTCCGGCGGTGTCTCCGAGTCGATTTTAGCTTCGTTTGCTCCGCCGGTCTCCAAATCGCCGCTGTCTCTGTCTCGCCGGGAGAGGTTCCAGTAAGAACAGGCTAAAATGACGAGCGCAAAGGCGATCAGGCTCAGCATCGCTGCAAGGCCGCCGAAGAGATACGGCAACGGCGAGTGCCACGGCGCTCGCTCTGCAATGTTCGGACTGGTCAACGGCGAAAAGTGTTGTGCCGACGGCGAGATGCTTTCCATTGATTTTATTTATTTATTATTTTTTTTTTTTTAAAATGGAAAAATCTCTCTTTTGGAAATAATAATGGAAATGAAAAAAAGAAAAAGTGAAATGGAAAATATTAGCTCTGTGAGATGAAAGAGCGGTGGGACGTGTATTTATAGGGGAAAGAAAAGCGAAAGGAAAACCCTATAAAGCGAGTTGGATAGGGATGAACAGAGCGCTTTTTTTCGCCTCGTTTCCTTCTCTTTTCTTGCGCTAGCTTTTCTTATGGGCCACGTTTGTCTGTTTTTTTTTTAGTATTTACATTACAATGCAAATATTCTCAATGCTCAATTTTTCTTCAGAGTTATACGAAATTACTAAACAATTTCATCTATTCTCATCAAATTAAGTATGAATTTTTATTATGTAATGAATTTTTCTTGATAAAGTAATTTATATCCTTAATGACTGTGATAGGTGAATTTTTCTTGATAAAGTAATTTGTTCTAAGTGGCCGGGGATTTCTTTTTGTAGGGATCTAATCAAATTTCTTAAGTTGTACATACTTTATTTTTCTGTGTTTGGTAGGATCTTGTCTTTATTTGTTTCTTGCTTTTTTTTTTTTTTTAGGTGTTTTGTTTGTGCTTGACCTCAAGCTCCGAGATTTATTTCCCTTTTTAGTAATTCAATACATTTACAATATATACATCATAAATAGTCTATTGATTTACATATGTAAGATATCTTATTAAAATTTTAGTGGTAGGAATAATTAATAAATTTTAAGTGGTATATGGTAAATTGTTATACATTAAAGTTAAAATGTTGAATTATTACAAAGTTAAAATGTTATCCATAATGAAGTTTAAAAACTAAATTATTGCTTCCGTGAAAGTTTAGGAGATAAAAAAAATGTTTATTATTATTTTATCTATGGGTGAATGTTAGATTTAATTTAAAATTTAATATTATTATTAATGTGATCCAATGTTTATTATTATTTTATTTATGGGTGAATGTTAGATTTTAATTTAAATTTTAATATTATTATTATTAATGTGATCTATGTACATTATCTACTCATTTATCTTTTAGGTCTATTATTTGGGTCAATTAAGTAAAAATATTCCTAAAAGAAAAAATAAATTTATATAAAGATAAAATCCTAAGGATTGGTTCTCACTCTGCTAATTAATTTTCTCCTCATCAAAAAAACAACATCTAATTCTAAACAAAATCCAAAAAAAAAAAGAAGAAAAACAATCTTAATTATTGTCAATTTATAATGAAAAGGATTGAAACTTTTAACCTTTTTGATTAAAAGCATATTTAACTAGTTTATGCTCATCAAATAAATTAATTCCTACACAAATTTTGTCCAGGTGTCATGGTACAAAAGCTAAAAAGTTATCTAATTATTTTAATTTAGATAGTTAAATTTGCATTCCATATATTACTTTTAAGAATCCAAGCTTATAGAAACTACCCGTTTATCCATTTCTTTGGGATCGCCGAAATTGTATTCACCTTTATAATATGCCTTTCTTCTTTTAATTTTCGCAAGAATTTTAATAACTTTTAAAAAATATATTAGATCATTAGAAATCGACACACTTTTAACAACAAAATATATATCACATAGCATTTTTTTTTAAAAAATGAAAGGATTATATTCCCAAATTAAACATGGCATCGACGATTCATTTACCTTGAGGTGTTTGGCTCACCAACTATATAAATTGGTATTAAACAACTCAATTTGAATAGTAAACACTATCTAAGTTTAACACTATCGAAGTTTACACATTTATGCAAAAAAAATTCATCTTCTTCAAAAGTTCCATCACTGAAATAAATTGACAAATTTATTTCAGGAAATTGTTATTTCTAACCTAAAAGAATTTTTGGAGGATAAATCTAACCCCTTTTTGAAAAATTTCTTTTTCTAGCATCTTTTTCACTTTTTCAACTTCTTAGTGGAGGATCCCACAATGTGAAATGATGTTTTTGTCTTCATTAATTTCGACTTCTAGTTCTTCCCCAAATCATCACTCTCCTTCCCCTAAAACTTCCTCTACCCAAATCATCCCCTCTGTCCTTTCCTCTCTGAAAAAAAAACTCTTCATTTGTTTAGATTCTATTTCTAGGTTTTTTTCCAACGTTTACACTAAATATTATGTTAGATGGGGGTTTTTGTGTGATTTATGTTAGGATTATAAAAAAGCACGAAAGATTTTAACAATTTTGAACCTAGGTTTCTGTCGAATCCATTCTGAAAATGAACCACGATTTTTGCTAAGTAATGGACCTCAAATGAACATATTATTTTTTAAAAAAATTAGACAATTAGACTTTCAAAATGAAAAGAAGGATGGGTTTGAAGTTCGCAGGTAGATGCTAGGAGAACTTAACAAGAAGGAAATGTGTTTTGTCACTTTTCTCGTACAGTGCTGATTGAAATTGTACGGAAAAAGTCACATAGAGCTAATTCCTTCTTAGTAAGTTTGAACTTAACGAGAATGAGTTAGCTCTCTGTCACTTTTTCCATAAAGTTTTGATCGTAACTTTATAGGAAAAGTAACAAAACACATTTCCTTCCTAGTAAGTTCTCCTCGCATCTATTTGCAAACTTCAAACCCACCCTTCTTTTCATTTTGAAAGTCTAAGTGTCCAATTTTTTCAAAAAAACAACAGACTTGTTCATTTGAGGTCCATTACTTAGCAGAAATTGTGGTTCTTTTTCAGAATGGATTCGATAGAAACCCAAGTTTAAAATAGTTAAAGTCCTTCGTGCTTTTTTATACTCCTAACAGAAATCACACAGAACCTCATCCAACATAATATTTAGGGCAAACATTGGAAAAAAAAGAAAAAAAACCTAGAAATATAATCTAAACAAATGAAGGGTTTTTTTTCAAAGAGAAATGGTCGGGGGATGAATCTGGTCAGAGAAAGTTTTAGAGGAAGGAGAGTGATGATTTCAAGAACTAGAAGTCGAAATTAATGAGAACAAAAACGCCACTTCATATTGTAGGGCCTTCCACTAAAAAGCCCAAAAAGTGAAAAAGAGGTTAAAGAAGTTTTTCAAAAAAGGGTACGGTTTGTCCTCCATAAACTTTTTTAGATTAGAAATAACAGTTTTTCATTTATTTCTATGTAATTTCGGAATTTTATGGGCTTGTGAAACCGGTAATTTATCGTTATTATTTGTAAGAATTTATTTTTAAATATAACAAAATAAAACAAAATATGAAAAAATATGAAAAAATTCACTTTGCGCAATAAGCAATAGAATTTTTTTAAATTTGTAAATAATTTGATATTTTTTTTAATTATAATAATTTTCCAAACAATATCCTCATTTTTAATGGGTAGTTATCTTGTTTTAACGACGAAATGGAACAAGAAAAAACCTGGCACCCGTAGCCAACAAATATTATTTTTTATGGGTAATTATCTTATTTTGAAAATGGTAAAATATGACGTACAAACCGGTTGGTGGGCCCAACGTGGGCCATAAGAATTCGCAGTGGGCCCACTTTGTTGACCAATTGAAGACCAGTGATTTACGCCTGTTTCCCGCTATTGTCTTTGACATTCATGTATTTTCCTTTCATTTAGTTTAGACAATATCTTATATTATTATTTTAGTATAAGAATATCATGCATCAAATGTGGGGAACAATGATTTCTCTCCAAGTGGCATTTTCTAAAATGAAAATTAAAGAAAAAAAGTTATTAAATCGCATTTGATAATTTCTTGAAATTATGATTATTTTCTGGTAGTCTGTTTAATATAATTTTCATCTTAGTTAATACTTGGATTACTGGCCAAATTTTAAAAATAAAAATAGGTTTTCAATTTTTTTTTTTTATTTTTGAAAATTTAACTTATTTTTTCTAAAACATTTTTTTAAAGGTAGACAACATAATATAAAACAATGGATGAAAGTATACCAATATCAAAAATTCAAGTAGTTTTTTTTTTTTTTGTAAAAAAATAAAATCATAATTTTGTATTTGAAATTTAGCTGTGTGTCAAAAGGTATTGTTAAAATGATCAGAATATACTAAATTATACATAAACAGAAAACATATATGAAATGGGCATAGTTATTTAGAGGTATTTCTAACCTCTTTTTTGAGCTTATTATTTTTAATTCGAATTCTACAAAGCATTAATCAAGCCGTTATTTTTAGAACTTATATGATCGTAATTTTTTTTTTTTTAAATTCAACTTATATGATCATAACTGTTACTATTAAATAGCAGTTATTAATGATTTTTTTTTATCAATTATTGAAACTTAACTAACATAGTTGAAGTGATTTAGCTTAGTGGTAGTTGGTATGTTAAATCTTTTGTTTTTAAATTTTCTAATAAACAGATCCTAACTCATATGATTGTAATTTTTTTTTTTAAATTCAACTTATATGATCATAACTGCTACTATTAAATAGCGGTTATTAATGATTTTTTTTTTTATCAATTATTGAAACTTAACTATACAATTACTTTTAGTCGAAGTAATTTAGTTTAGTGGTAATTGGTATGTTAATTTTTTTGTTTTTAAATTTTCTAACAAAGCGGATCCTAACTTATTTATTTCATAACTTTTATGCTAATTTTTTTTTTTTTTTAATTTAATCGTTTGTTATTTGTGAAACACGCTCCGAGAGGGTCGATCAGTCAAGTCATGAGAATTGCAAATTACTTTCATGTTTTAAAAAGAATTTATTCTTTTTTTATACGATGCTTTCACGTTTATTTAGGTTTTAGGGGAGGAGGAAACAAAAACCACCTAATGAAACAGTACTATTATAAATATATTTTTTGAAATATCTGATAAAAATTTTTGATTTTTTTCACTAATCAAACTTAAATTTGCGAAAAAAAAGTGATATTATTGAGAAATATTTTTACATGTCTTTTAAAATTAATGGATGAGTCAACGAAAATTGAATTGAAGGTTGAAATTGTAATATTTAACTAAACATAAAGATCAAATTTAATGAAACTCAAAATTTTAGGATCAATTTGACACGCGTCGCAAGTTTAAGGTAAAATTTAACTTTTTTTTTTTTTTCTCATAACTTTATGCTTAATATTTTTTAAAAAATATAAATAAATATCCCTAAAATTTAGAGGTTGTACCAAGCTCAACTAAAAATTGTATCAATTTAATGCTTTAACTCTTGAAGTGTATCAATTTATACTCTCTATTACATTTTGTTTGAAAAAAATTTAAGTAAAACTTATAATTTTATTAAGTAAGCTCCTTAACTTTCATAAATGAATCGACTTAGGGTGTGTTTGGAATACAGTGTTTAATATAAAAAATAAGTCATTTTGAAAGAAATACAACTGTTTGAGAACTACTTCAAATAAATTTTGAAAACTATTAATGTCTTTATTTTAAACAGTTTTTATCAAGAGTGTTAAAATGAAAATGAATTTTCGAAAAACATTTATTTTTTTAAGTTAATTCAAACAAGCCCTTTGACTCTTATTCAAAATTTCCTTTGAGACTCGTCCATTTTGTAAAACTACGTTTGAAAATTAATGCATAAATGATTTTCAAAAGAAAATGATCTAAATTGATTGACTTATGAAAATTTAGGAATTTAATTAACTTAAATTGTAAGTTTCCCACGATATTAATCGAACAAAACTTAGAGGAAGGTGAACATTGATACACTCATGAAAATTTAGAATTTATATTGATACAATTATTAGTTTATATATTTTTTTTTATTCATACATATTAGTTTAGGGTTTCAATTATGATACAACCCCATAAATTATTATTATTATTTTTTAATATTTATTAATCATTAATCTTTCATTATTTGTTAAACAAGGTGCAAGAGGGGTCGATTAGACAAGTCATGAGAACGGCAAATTACTTTTATGTTTTCCAAAAATTTGAATTTAGCATTTATTAGGGTTTTCTCCCTATTTCTCTTTTATAATTTATAATTGGTTGAATTCTTAGTCAAAGTAAATTTTTTTAAAAAGATTATTATATTTTTTATTATTTTTTAAAATTGATTTGATTTAAGAAAACATGAATAGAAATTTGTGGATATAAATAATGTTTATAAACTTATCTTTTGAAAACAAACATCGAAACTAAATGACTATCCATCGGATTTTTTGTGATGTAGTGCATAAATGACAGTTTTTCATTTTATTTAAAATAGAACCAAATCTATAGGAACAAAAAAGAGGAGATCTATAATGGTGGGGCATTTTCGGACACCTAAATTTTATAAAGGCATATTAAATTGAAACAGATATATTAAATAGGAATATATAAGAAAAATATCCGTTTATGCTTTGGTTCCCCACCTCCACTTCACAGCCTAAAATTTAAAATAATAAGTAATAATAAATAATAATAATAATAATAATAATAATAATAATAAGTATTGTTTGTTTACCTCTTATTTAAAATGAAAGGCCCAAGGAAAATTGGCCCTTTAAAAGGGACTCAGTTCTTCAGTGAAGAGGCAGAGAAGCCTGATGTGGGCCCCAAATCAAAATCCATTTTAGAACTTTTTTGCAAATAAAAAATTTTGGAGCAGTAATTTTATATATTTGTAAATGCCAAGTGGTGATTCTTAATCATTAATTAACCATCGATTCTATTATCAACAATAGAAAAGAAAGTTTATGTTAAAAAGGGCTTTTAGCCCCCACTAAACCCTCATATATTGTGCACTATCTAATGTATCAAAGAATATCTAATTAAATAATGTAAAGTACTTAACTTTTTAAAGTACATATTTGTTATCATATGATGACATTTTAATAGAGTACTCCATATTCAATTAGATCTTCTTTTGATAAACCCGCAATTAAGTTGATACAATAGTAAATAGATATTTACCATGTTTAAAATGGAATGGTGTATATTATATTTGATAGGTAGAAAAGTTGTGTTCATGCATCTATATATTCTGTTGATTGGTCACAATGCACACTATAATGTGTAACTTTAGATGCCTTTCCTATGATACAACAAGGAAAAAAAAAATATTGTTTTTGTTGATTTTTTTTAACAATATGAAAGGTAGGGAATTGAACTTCTAATCTCAAGGTTGATTGTACAAATTTTATACTAATTGAGTTGTGTTCATTTTGACATATGATTTTTGTTGATGTTAAATCACCAATTTGTTGGAACTAATTAAATTAATTCTTTAATGGATAACAATTTAGGTTGTTAATAATGTGTATTGAATCCATGGGTACAATAAGTGATTTAATTAGGGACCATTAGACTTCCAATTAGAGGTGTGGGCCGTTGAGCAGATGCCGTCCCATTACCTTTAGGGGATTGTGGGAAACCTTAAAATCAATCTATAAATATATGGTTATAGTCTCCAATCTACTGTATTCCTATGGCCTCCTATTCCCATTTAACAGCGAGGATTTCCTATACATAGTTGAGTAAGAGTCAAATCACATTGAGCTTTTGATAACGGTGTAAGACTATCTTTATAGTTCTAGGTATTTATTAATAACATGTTGATTTTGTCTTACATCTAGTACATAGATCTTTTATTGATCACGATATAACTCAAAAGTTTAAGAGCATAAATTGAGAATAGTTCAAATAGCATAATGCCTGTACTATTTTTCAACCTCAAAGTTAGAGGTTTGATTCCTTCATCTCATATATTATTAAGAAAGAAGAAAAAAAAAAAAACTCAAAAATTTAAGAGATTTTGTATAAGACCCCTACAAATGATATTAGAATATGAGATTTTGTGTTCAAATTTTTGTAATTTTATTTCTTCCTTCCCATTTAATATTAATCCTTGTTGGGTCTTATCTAAATTTTCTAACTCACAATTAAGGAAAATGTTCAATTTTCTCGTTTGTCTCTAAACTTTTCCATGCTTGTTGGTCAATTTTTTGGTTAAAATTTATTGACAATTTTTTAGGGTTATATTTAAAAATAGAAAAATGAATCAAAATATTTATAAATATAGTAAAATTTTACCGTCTATCTAGGATAGACTGCGATAGACTACTATCTATGTCATGATAGACACAGATAGTAGTCTACGGTCTGTCGCAGATAGAATGTGATATTTTATTATTATTTGTAAATATTTTCAACAATTTTATCATTTAAAATAATTTCAAAATTTTAATCTAATCAATAAATTTAACTCTTATATGAAATTTATCAATAACAATAAATCAGTGTTCATATCAATACAAAAACCACAAAGGAATTAAAACGTTCAATGGAGCAACTTTTTCGGTCAAAATTATTAATATTTACTAGAGAATTATTGAAATCTTTAAAAATAAAGACATCAAATTGACACAAATGGCAAAATCTATGCGAGCATAGCTTAGTGATAAAACTCTCTCAATTTCTTCAATTGTTATTACTACTTTTTTATAAAAAGAAAAACATAAATGTTAAAGGATATAAATTATACTTTGATAGGGGATATAAATAAAGAATATGAAAGGTTATATTTGTAATAGAGAACCTTATATTATAATTTCCAAACATCTAATTTTCAACCCTAGAGCACTACATTAAAAAGCCAAAATGGAGCATTTTCAGAAGAGAATAATATCATATCTAATCAACCATGCTTTATTATTTTTTTTTTTTAAAGAAAAAAAAAAATCCTAATCAACAGATTGGATTATATGGGATGACGTTACGCCGCACTATGAGTTATAAAACATCATTTATGTTTTCATTTCCTATATATATATATATATATATTTGTATAATCAATTTTAAACCAACTTGTCTCAAAAATAAAAAAATAAAAAATCAAACCAACTTGAAATCTATTATAAATATAATAATAATAATAATAGATGTACATTATATATCCATGCTGTGTTAAAAGACTAAGTGCCATTGGCTAATTACCCCATGCATTGTCCATGTATTTCATAACCACACATCCTTATTTGCCATGTAAATCCACCTCCTACTTGGCAATTTGCTTATAAATAGTAGCATTTGGACATTGGTGAAAAAATCCACTTCAAATTCCTAGGGTTATTTTAAAGAATAATGTTATTTTAAAAAATAATGTGAAAAATAGGGTGGTTTAGAAACTAATGACAAAAATAGGGTTGTTTCGAAAGTAATTTGGAAAATGGGGTGGTGAAATCGTGTACCCGGTACACGATTTCAATTGGGTTGTTGTTGTTGTGGTGGTTGGTGTGTAAGTAAGTCGTGGACCCGGTCCACGATTACCGCCAAACTCGTGGACCCGGTCCACGAGTTCGGGTCCACGAGTTACCCCCTGTTCTTTTCTCGTCCAAACTCGTCCAATTTTTTTCCCATGATAAATAACTTAATTAATTAATTACCCACTTAAATGAAAATTTGTTTTTTGAAAATGTGATGGAAAATCATTAATTCATTTAGTTAAAGATAAAAGTTAATACAAATCAGAAAATTTAAAATACAAATAAAGTGCCACATGGTGGTCTTCTTCGCGCAAGTTGTCCACGACGAGACACAGGCATTTCAAATTGTTGTTGCTGGTGGATTACATCGTCGATATCCTGTTGGGTGACGACAGATGGAAATTCATCGTATGCATAATATTCCTATTGATGGCCAGAACCGGATGCAATGTCTGGTTGTAATATGTGAGGTTCTTGGTCATCGGGTTGCTTTGGAACACCTTCGTCATGTTGTCTCTGTCGTCTACGACGAATACGTTTTCGATCAGTGCAGCAACATTGAGCCTCCTTGTATGTTGAATGATATCTTCAACATTTACCATGTTTTGCTCACACATTGAACTCAACTTTGGTAAATTGTGTTCTAAGGAGTAATTTTGCACATCGTGGACAAAATTATTCTGCACAATAAAAAAAATATAAGTATAAAAGAATATTCTTAGCATGTAATTGAAAAACACTACAGAATAAGATGCTTACCATGCAGTAATAGTAGGCACCGTCAGGTGTGATAAATCTTCTTGTGATAGAGTCGTACCAGGACAAATAATCATTAGACACATCCGACTCGTTTATTATTTCTCCTTGTGCACAGCGGCCATGACGTGCACGCCAAAATGATATATACTCTGCATGAATTTGATGCCAGTTTTGGTCGTGTTTACCTCTTAAATCGATTTGGTGTAGTTGAGAGAGTGTATTACACAACGTCGGTACCGTTTGTCGCATACCGAATTATCTCAACACTTGATCTGGTTGATGCCACTCTACGATATGAAAGCATATAAGTGCGCTAACCATCAACCAAATATCTTGTCCATCATGACAATAATCAGGCAACAACGACATAACATGTGGTGTATATGGCATCCAATTGATCTGAAACCATGTACAAGAATAATTAGAACCTAAAAATATATGTAATATTCAGTTATATGCAACATATTTATTATTACCTGATTTTGCATCAAACGGTCAAATATTGAGCGATATATCAGCAACATGTTTGCTGATTGTTCAGATGCAGCTAATACATCGCTCCATCTATCACATGGATATAAAACAATTAAAATACTTTACTAATTGTATTGACAAAAAAATTAATATATACAGAAAATAATACCTGGCACTGAGTGGACGTTCCATAAAATGTTCTAGAGGTTGTAATTGGACTTGTGGTGCAATAATGCTAAATCGATCATAGGCCCATACTTGAAGTAGTATCAGTGAGCCTGCTATATCCAAAGCTTGTGCTTTACTGGCTCGACATAATTCTCTTTACAGCCATGCAAGACAAACACCACCCCACGAATAATTACCAGCTTGCTCAAAAGTGGCCAGTAGTGGGAGGAACATTAAGTGCACCAGCGTGTTCGACTTATCCGCAAACAAAAAGTCTCCCATAAGCTGCATGATATATGCTCGTGCATATCTCTGTATACTGACGTCATCGGCATCAGGAGACAATTTTGTAAACTGAAAGGCTAACCACGGGAGACTCAACCTTGAGCCTTTTAAGTCAAGTGGCCGAACGCCTAAAAAATCTTCACAAATCTGTTTTCAATCATGTTGCAACGAACCAGTAACAGATTCTCTGTCCACTGGTAGTCCAAATTGTACTGCAATGTCCTGCAGCTTAGTGGTGCATTCCCCACTAGGCATATGAAATGTGTGGGTCTCCGGTCTCCAGTGCTCTACTAAAGCAGTAATGAGGTGTCAGTCCAACTGTATGAATCCAATTTGTGCAACCCCAATAAAACCAGCCTGTTGTAGATAAGGCACTATACGTTCATCCAACGGTATAGTATGTTGAGAAACTGCCTCTCTTCTCCGACAACATAGCACCACGGTGGATGCATTATCCCATACTATCTGTGATCGGTGAGTATTTTGAAGATATAGCTGAATAGGGTTAGATGAACCAGGATCCATATTCAACACTGTTAAAATAAACCAAATTCATTACAATAAACCAAATACATTACAATGTTAAATAAACCAAATACATTACATTGTTACATTGTACGTACCACTACATTAAATTGTTACATTATAAGAAGTATTACATTACAATGTTAATATTACATTATACAAAATTAGGTATTTTGCTTCGTAAACTATTAATGACTTAAAGATGAAGCACCTAAATTACGGAGTGGACAGGTACGCTTGTTATGCCCTGATCCCTTGCATATCCCACATCGAACTTTCGTGCATGCCTCACGCCAATCCATCTCATTATGAATTCGCGAAGTTTTGGTTCTACCATGCTCCCTTAATAAGTTTGCGTTAGGATGCACTTCCGTAAATGATAACTTTGGCCAATAGTCAGGGTGTTGTATTGGATGGAAGCGACATTCATAGCATAACTTTAAATGAGACAATTTATAGCATGCATCTCAAATGCACGTATGACAGACGCATGTAATTACAAATTTTAGTTACATGAGAGCATGGAATCTTGAACAACTGCGACTTGTTACAAGAACAAGTCCCCTCTTTCAAGCACACTACTTCTATATTTTGGCCTTTGTAGGAAGAAACCATACTGATGCCAGTTTGAACTTCAAAACTTTGTGTTTCCCTGTCAACTGATGTCACTATATGTGCAGATGCTCGTTTCTCCCACCTTTTAAGCTTTCTCATGGCATATTCTGTGTACATGTCCCCACGATTGAGTGCTTCACTTATTTCCTGTCTACGGTGTTCAAAGTATAAGATTGTCCTAGAACGTTAACCTAACAATCGATGTGATCGGTAACATTCTGGCTCCTTTGAATACCCCATTCAAACATTCAACTTCATTGGTTGTCATCAAAGCGATACCCATTATCGTGTGATTGTGTCCATTTATTCAAATCGATATCAGAAAAACATTCAAGACATTCAGGGTTCAATTTCTTTAACTCTGTCATGTTTCGAATGAACTTACGTCTTTGGTGTTGATTTCCAGCCCTAAACACCAAATCTTTAAGTTGCTTTGATTTGTATTTAGAATTAAAATTACTCGAAACATGACGTAAACAATAACGATGATATGCTTTAGGTTCAGCCCAACCAATTTCCTCGTTGTTAATTGCTACAATGATCCCTCTATGTCTATCCGAAATTAAGCAAGTCCCTTCTCGGTCAGTAACATACTCGTGCAAATAACATTCCTTTTTGTATTATACTAGAGTTATCTGTACATTTTCCCCTTTCCTCCAAGGTTGATCCTTGTTCACAAACTGAATCAGTAATTTCTCATTCTATCTGTGTAAATATCTCCGACTGAACTAACTCATTTTCATTTTCTATATTTCCTTTTCTCCAAACAATTCATCAATTTCTACATTAATGTCACTATCCGCACAATTTCTAGCTTCAATAATAACTAAATCTTCTGGACGAAAAGACATATTTAAATTCGTTTACAGCTGTAAAGGTTAAAAAGAAAAATTAGTCCAAATCTACCCAAAATTATAAAACTCGTGGACCCGGTCCACGATTTTACTACCCTACATAACTAATTTCCCACCACATTATTTACCAATAATCATTCCTATAACAATAAATGCCGAATAAAAGTCAACACTAAAACCTAAATTTTTTAAATTATAAACAAAATAAAATATTTGATAAAAACGTCTACACATAAAATTTATTCGATTTGGTAAAAATGTCTACATATACAAATTTATTCATGCATGCAAAACAAAACTTACAATCTATGCATTTCTATCATATAACTATTGCATATTTATAAGATAATTAGAAAGGAAAATATATATGCATACGTATATGGCGGCGGCGGGGGCAGTGGTGGCAGCGGCTGCTGCGGTGGTGGCAGTGGCGGCAGCGACGGTTGAAGGAATATAATATGTTAGATTTAACAAAAAAATAGTGATGAGATGGTCGAAAAATCGATATCTATATACATACCTTTGTGATAGCGACAATGTCGACAAACGACAGACAATGGACAAATGAGGAGTGAAATGAGAGAAAGGAGAGACATGAAGAATGAAAGGAGAGAAAAGGGAATGGTTTGAGAGGAAGAAGAAGAAGGTGGAGGAAGAAGAAGAAGAAGGTGGCTGATTAAAAGGGAGGGGACTCGTGGACCCGGTCCACGATTATCGAAATCGTGGACCCCGTCCACGAGTTTGGTCAATGCATGCATGCAGCAGCAGTCTGCTGCGTCAGTCTGGTAGCAGGGTACATGATTTCAAAGGAAATCGTAGATGGGGTCCACGATTTCACAACCCCAGTTTTGGTATTTCTTTCCCCCTCACCCTATTTTTGGAATTATTTATTAAAAAAACATTATTTAAAAAAAATTCTAATTCCCATTTTCTATTTTCTGTTACATAGTTCTTATATTTAGTTATTTTAGTGGAGTGACCTACAGTGCGAAGAGTGCAACTGAAATCTTTAGTGGAGTGACCTACAGTTAATGAATATTGATTAATCTAATTAAAGAGTTTAATTGATTAATCTCATATCATTGAAGCTTCCATAAAGTCCCTTTGCTAGCTCATAAAGGCTTAGTATAAGAATAAAATATTTTGGTTTAATTTGAAATGTTCAAATTAATAAGGAAATTAAGTGTATGTGATACAATTAGCATAATGTATATAGATATATTATAATATAAAGTTCATGTGGAATGAGATTCAAAATTTATACTTTAGATTATAAGAGAGATGAATATTTAAATGAGATTTAAATATTAATTATATGAATGAGATTCATATAAAAACTATAGGTTAAAATTAATATAAATGAGATTCATATTAAAATTATAGGTTATGTGAGAGAAGATTATTTGAATATGATTCAAATTTAAATTAAATATGAGATATTTAATTAATTAATTAATTATTAATTAACTAATTTTATTTAATTATATATATTAAATCAGATTTAATATATATTTAATTAAATTAATATTCTATTATTATTATTTTATTAATAATAGCTCCCCACGTTTAAGGGGAGTTATTTCCTCTCTCACACCACTTTACGTACGAGGAAGTTTTCAATAAGAAGATATAGAAGAGTTCTATGAGAAAATGGAATTCTTTCCCTCTCTAACTCTCTCTTCTACACACAAAACAATTCCCTTGCCAAAATAAAAGAGAGCCCACAACTCCTCTGTTGGTTCTTCCGAAGAATAACGAGGTTTCCATTGTGGTGGTGTTCCCAAAGAAGAAAAGTTATTCTTGCATTCGTTGGAGTTCTCACCCATTCGTGATTTGGAGAAGAAGTCTCCCACAACAAAAACAGTCTTCAAAGATAGGAAAACTCCTTTCTCTTAACTCTCCTCAAAAGCATGTTAATTTAATTGTTTATCCTTGTTGTATGTTCTCTGTAATTTTGGTTTTTCAAGAACAAATTTCATGGCACAAGACAATTACTTGCTTCTTATGGGAATTCGATTCCTTCATTTACATCTTCTTCGACATCTACATTTCTCTCATCTTCATTGTCACCATCACCATCAAACTTCTAATGAGTCATTCCATCAACATGAGCAAGGCTAGGAGTTTCCTTAAGAATCTCTTGACTCAATGCATGCTCAATAGTCTCAGCAGCATTACCTTCCTGATCCTTACCCCTCATGTTGTCAACATCACCCTCAAGACCAATCTATGGGTCAATAATTATAAAAGACTTAAGAGGAGAACCTACATTCTTCTCACCATATTGTACAGACTCACATGATAGTACTCTGCACGTTCTCATCAACAACAGGCTTATCCACATCACAAAGCTTAGATAGATTTGCAATGGAAGCAACGGTTTCAGAGATAACTTGATTACAAATTCAGTTGACACTTTTTCATCTGACATAACAGCATTTTTTTTTTCAAAAAAACAATCTCAGACACACTAACATTCTCCTTTTCAACACGAACAGTTTCAGGCAAAATTGACTCAGCACTAACAGACATAGGAACACTAAGTTCATTAACAATACCCTTCTCGATAACCCTAACATCCTCAACAACAGCAGACACTAAACCGACATTTTCACATGGGTTTCTAGCAAGGGATATAAAGTCATGCATGTAGGAGGAGGAAATTCTTCTTCGACATACAGTTTCCTCTTGCCCTTTTCCTTATACCTCACCATTTTTATGGTAGAAGTCTAAGCACCTTGACGAGTACTTACCATCTAAATGATACAATATAGAATACGAATGGGGGAGTGAGATGGAATAGTTGAGAACCTCAAGTACCCACGATTTGTTGAAGAGACCTATCAGAGAACAACTGCCAATAATTCAAATTCAAAGATAAATTTGAAATTAGAAAATAACTAAAACCTATTTATCCTTTTAACAACCGTAGTTAAGGTAGCTAATGAAGAGTTTCCACATGGGCTTCAATATCTGACGAGCTGTCTTTATTCTCAACTAGGCTCAACAAATTAATTATTATGCTTTAAGAACACACAACCCAACACAACTCTTAAGGCTTCAAATCGAGAAGTGTCTAGTGCCTTTGTAAAAACATCGGCTAGTTGATTCTTCGTGTTAATATGTTCTAGAGAGATTTGTTTGCTTTCAATTAGATCATAAATGAAATTATGTCTGATGTCAATATATTTCATTCGACTATGCTGAACAAGATTTTTATAGATATTTATGGCACTCATGTTGTCATAGTAGTGAGTCATGACATCTTGTGAGACATCATATTCTTGCAACATCTGTTTCAACTAAGTACAGCTACTCCCTGCAGTAATATATTCAGCCTCAGCTGTAGACAAGGACACAACTTTAGTTCTTACTGAACCACGTAATCAGATTGTTGCGAAGGAAGAAGCACCCTGTAGAAGTACTTTTCCTATTTTCTGAGCTTCTCGCCCAATTAGCATCATAGTAGCCGACTAGAGAACTACTTGTGTCAAAGGTATATAGAAACCCATAATCACTTGTGCCATTTATGTATTTGATTATTCTCTTGGCACTTAGCAAATGGTTGTTTCTTGGGTTGGACTGATATCTTGCACAAGCTCCTACAACAAAAGCAATGTTAGGTTTACTAGCAGTTACATACAACAGACTTCCAATAACACTTCTAGCCTCCACTATATTTGGAAAGTTTTGGATGCGTGGGGGCTGGAGTTCGTTTAACGCTGGCCTTTTCAAGCCCAAACTTTTTGACAATGTTTTTGGCATGGACTGAGAGATGAAGACACCTTCATCTAATTGTTTGATCTGAAACCCCAAAGAGTAGGACAGTTTTCCTGCATTTGTTGCATAAAGAGTTCTACCATCTCTTGAGACATCCTTACAAAGACAATATCATCGACGTAAATCTAAACAATTACGAATTTTTCTTTGGATTTTTTCACAAACAAGGTTCTGTCAACTCCCCCTGTACTATATCCATTCTTCTCAAGAAATTTGGTCAAATGTTCATACCAAGCTCTGGGGGCATGCTTGAGCCATACAAAACTTTGTTGAGATGATATACATAGTCAGGATGACTGGATCAACAAATCTGTTGGGCTGTTCAACATACACATCCTCGTTTAAATACTCATTCAGTAAAGCACTCTTTACATCCATTTGGTAAAGTTTAAAATTCAACAAACAAGATATACTGAGAAGAAGTTTGATTGCCTTAAGTCTGGCCACAGAAGCAAAGGTCTCATCAAAATCCACACCTTCCACTTGAGTGTACCCTTGAACCACTAGCCATGCTTTATTTCTAGTGATATTGCCTTGTTCGTCGAACTTGTTCTTAAAGATCCATTTAGTGCCAATCACATTAATAGACTCTCGACAAGGGACAAACGTCCACACATTATTTCTCATAAATTGTTCAAACTCTTCTTGCATGGCATTTACCCAACATTCATCCTCAAGAGCCTCCTTTACATTATTTGATTCAATTGGAGATGTGGAGCAAATATTGCTAATCATCTCCAGGCAGTTAACCTTATCTTTTCGTCTAGTTGTCACACCTTCTATAAGACTACCGATTATGTTGCTGGGGAGATGATTCTTATAAACCCTACTGGATGGATGTTTGTTATTGGATTCATGTTGTTCAACTACAATAGACTGACTAGTTTCTATAGAAGCCTTAGAAATCGTTTCTAAAGACATGTCAGAGGGAATATTTGGCACATTTGTTTTGATAGGAGAAGGCGTGCTTGAGTTTTCTTCATCATTGACAGAGGTGACATTTGAATCAGCTGCATCATCAAACACAACATTGATAGATTCCATGATACGAGTTCGTTGATTATATACACGATATGCTCTACTATTTGTAGAATATCCCAGGAATGTGTCTTCATCAGCTTTTTGGAGTCCCATTTGCATTTGTTTTCTTTGTCAATAAGAATTTAACAGGTGCTTCCAAAGATATGAAAGTATTTGACGTTAGGTCTGTTGGCTTTTTGGCCCTTAATCTCAAATTAATTAATTTTAATTGATTGATCAATTAGTGTTTTGATGATAACAAACTTGATTTTATTTATTAACCATTTGAGTGTTTTAAAGTATCTATTGTGTGGAGTTTGGATCAACGGTTTCAATGCAATTTGAATCACTCAAATCGGAGTTCAAATGAAGAAGATATGACCAAAACAAGCTTAATGGAAAAATCCTAAGTTGATGACGTGGCAGATTATTTTAATCAAAGTGGACAAATTAAAAGCTGCCACTTGGAGCAATGGAGAAGTGACAATTGGTGTTTTTTTTTTTATTTTTGGATTGATGTTAAAAAGAAAATGATTTTAAAAAGAAAATTAATTTAAAGATAAGATGAATTTAATATTATTATGTATGTTTGTGTCTACGTTGCTTTTTCAAAAAGATTAATTTAATATTATTATATATTTGTGTCTAACGGCTAGTTGAGTTTAAATCCTCACCATTCAATTTTCTTTTACAAAGATCTAATGGTCCAAATTAATTTGGTTTTCACCCACTTTCATTTCTTTTTTAACACTTCTTCTCCAAAAAGTTTTTCCAACTTTTACAACTTTACAATCCTAAAAAATTGAAAAAGGTCACCATTGTTGCTCTATCTCCAAGCTTTCAAATTTCTTTCTTTTCATCTTATTCTAGAGAGATACTTTCGTTGTATTGTGAGGATTGAGTATTGTGAGTTCAAATTTGTACATCTATTCTTTTTAGAGAGTTTTAGTGTGTGATTTAAAGCTTCAAGAATATTGTAACGGTTGGATCCTAACCTGTAGAAAGGATCGGGTTTGCTTTTGAACCTGAAAAAAGAGAAAGGTAGTGGTTCGACTCTCATTCGTGGAAAGAGTCAAAGGAGGTTTGTTAATCGAAATCCCAAGAGGCGCTTGGGAAAGTGGAATTAGGCCGAGTTTGACCGAACCACTATAAAAATCATGGTGTCTTCTTCTCCAACTCTTTCTCAATTAATTTTGCATTCAATTTTTAGTAGCATGTTATAGATTAATATCTTTTTTTGTTGAGATGGATTGAATCTTGTGTTTTATATATTTTTATCAATCTTGATATTTAACATCAATTAAGGTTTTTATTAATTTAATTCAAAAATTAATTCAATTAGTTTAATTTTAGCATATTTAGGAATAAGTTTAATTAAACCCTATTCACCCTTCCTCTAGGGTTGCTATACCGTTCCAACAATTGGTATTAGAGCGAGGTTGCTCATCTTGAAATTTTATTTTCTTGATAAACTTTATTGTTAGGGCATTATAACAAACCTAGTGGCAAGTGGAATTATTGAAGGTAAATCTACTTCTAGACCTCCTTTCTTTGATGGTTCAAATTATGCATATTGGAAAGCTAAAATGAAAATCTATTTGCAATCTATTGACTATAATTTATGGCTAATTGTTACTAAAGGTCCATATATTCCCATGAAAAGGGTTGATAATGTTGATAAGCCTAAATTAGAAGAAGAGTATGATGAAAATGAAATGAAAATGTGTTCTTTAAATGCTAAGGCTATAAATTGCATGTATTGTGCTTTGAGCAAAGATGAATTTAATAGAATATCTATGTGTTCTTCCGCTCAAGAAATTTGGAATATTCTTGAAATTACTCATGAAGGAACAAATCAAGTTAAAGAGTCCAAAATTAGCATGCTTGGTCATAATTATGTATTGTTTAAGATGGATGCTAATGAGTCTATAACGGATATGTTTACTAGATTTACTAACATCATAAATGCTTTGAAGGGCCTTGGTAAAGTCTATACAACTTTTGAAAATGTTAGAAAAACTTTGAGGTCTCTACCTAAAACTTGGGAAGCAAAGGTGATGGCGATTCAAGAAGCAAAGGATCTCACTAAACTTCCGTTGGAGGAACTCATTGGTTCGCTCATGACCCATGAGATCACTATGAAGGAGTACTTGGAGGATGAGTCCAAAAAGAAGAAGAATATTGCATTAAAGACTATCTCCTTCGAAGTTGACTCCGAAGATAAGGATGCCCTTGATGAAGATGACATTGCCTATTTTTCACGTAAGTACAAAAATTTCATTAAGAGGAAGAAGCAATTCAAGAAACACCTATCAACCCAAAGAGAGTCAAAAGGTGAGAAGAGCAAAAAGGATGAGGTGATTTGTTATGAATGCAAAAAGCCGGGTCATATACGAACGGATTGTCATCTCCTCAAATCATCTAAGAAATCCAAGAAGAAGGCAATGAAGACTACTTGGGATGCTAGTAGTGAAAGTGAAAGTGGAAGTGATGAAGAAGTGGCACGCATTTGCCTCATGGCTCATAGTGACAAAGATGATGTACTTGATGATGAGGTAAATCTAGAACCCCCTTCTTACGATGAATTGTTTGAAAATTTTGAGAGTATACAAAATGATTTAGAAAAACTTAGCTCTAAATATGTTGTGCTTAAAAAAGTAAGTCTTTACTTGACAAAATTGCTTGTTTTAAAGATAATAAGCATGTTGTGCAAATTGATAAAATGAAGGTCTCTTGTGATAAGCATGCTTGTGTTTGTGATGAGAAAAATGCTTTGCTTGATAAAGTTAGATTTCTTGAGCATGATAGTTGTGAGAAAGATAATTTGATTAAATTGCTTAAGGAAAAAGAATTAAATGCTTTACAAGAACTTGATAAAGCTAAAGAGTTCATTAAAAAGTTGACAGTAGGTGCTCAAAGGTTGGACAAAATAATTGAAGTAGGCAAGCCTTATGGTGATAAAAGAGGTTTAGGCTATATTGATGAATGCTCTACTCCAAGTTTAAAACTATATTTGTTAAAGCATCTTCTATTGTGCCTAATATGCCTAATGTTGTGTCTAATAATGCTAAATCTAGTTTTGCGCCTATATGTCATAATTGTGGTGTTGAAGGTCATATTAGACCTAAGTGCTTTAAATTGAAGTATGCTCATAATACTTTTTCAGGAAGAAATTTTTCTCAAAGAGCAAGGTTCTACAATGCTCCAAAAGAATTTCTCCAAGAAAAGTAAAGTGCACAAATTTATCTTGAAAGATAGATCCTTGCATAATCTTGTTTGTTTTTCTTGTGGCAAGTATGGATATAAAGCTTATTCTTGTTACTTGTCTAGATCCAATGCTTTTAATGCAAATGCAAAAATGAGATGGATCCCAAAGTTTGTAAATGCTAACACTCTTGGACCCAAACAAGTATGGGTACCAAAGAATCAAACTTGAAATTTTTGTCTGTAGGTTTGTTTGAAAGCCTCCAAGAAAAATAGATGGTACTTGGATAGTGGTTGCTCAAGGCACATGATTGGAGACCGATCCAAGTTATTTCTTTCTCTAGAAAGGATGGAGGCATGGTGAGCTTTCTGACAACAAGAAAGGTAAAATAATTGGTAAGGTTGATATAGGTAATGAGTCTTCTATTTTTATTGAAAATGTGCTTTTAGTTGATGGTTTAAAGCATGATTTACTTAGTATTAGTCAATTATGTGATAAAGGATTTAGAATTGTTTTTGATAAAAAGAATTGTATCATTGAAAACGCTAGTGATAGAAAAATCTTGTTCGTTGGAAATAGAGATGGAAATGTATACACTATTGATTTGAATGATTGCCCTATTAGTGACAAATGTCTTTTGACTTTGCATGATGATTCTTGGTTATGGCATAGAAGATTAGGACATGCTAGCATGCACTTAATTTCAAATATTTCCAAGAATTCTTTGGTTAGAGGTCTACCCAAATTTAAATTTGAAAAGGATAAAGTTTGTGATGCTTGTCAAATGGCTAAGCAAACTAAGTCCTCTTTCAAGTCTAAAAATGTGATCTCTACTACTAGACCCCTACAACTATTACACATGGACTTATTTGGTCCTTCTAGAATTGCTAGCTTTGGAGGGAACTATTATGCATTCGTGATAGTTGATGATTTTTCACAATTTACTTGGATTTTGATGATAAAACATAAGGACGATGCTTTGAAAAGTCTTATTAGTTTTGCAAAAAAAGTTCAAAATGAAAAAAGATTTTTTATCTCTAAACTTAGAAGTGATCATGGAGGAGAGTTTGATAATGATGCTTTTAAAGCTTATTGTGAAGAAAATGGTTTTTCTCATAATTTTTCCTCTCCAAGTACTCCTCAGCAAAATGGTGTGGTTGAAAGGAAAAATTGTACTTTGCAAGAATTTGCTAGGTCAATGTTAGTTACATGAGTATGGTTTACCTAAATATTTTTGGGTGGATGCCGTTAACACGCTTGCTATGTTTTAAATAGAATTTTAATTAGACCATCTTTAGATAAAACTCCTTATGAGCTTTGGCATGACAAAATTCTAAATATTGGGTATTTCAAAGTTTTTGGTTGTAAATGTTTTATTTTGAACAATAAAGAAAAACTTGGAAATTTTGATTCTAAGATGGATGTTGGTATCTTCCTTGGATATTCCTCTACTAGTAAAACTTATAGAGTTTTCAATAAGAGAGCTTTAGTTATTGAGGAATCTATGCATGTTGTGCTTGATGAGTCTTGTAATATTGTTTCTAATGAGTCTATTTATAATGATGATTTAGAAAAAGATTTTGAAGATTTACTTGTAAGTGAAAAAGGCAAAGAAATTGTTCCAAGTATGAAAGAAGTGAGCATCAATGAAAAGAAGGAAGATGGTTCTTCATCTACGCCCAAAGAATGGAGATATGCTCCATCCTATCTCAAGGATTTGATTCTTGGTGATCCCTAACAGGGTGTGAAAACTCGTTCTTCTCTCAATTTACTTAGTAATCTTGCTTTTGTTTCTCAAGTTGAACCTAAAAGTTTTAAGGATGCCGAATGTGATGAGTTTTGGATTTTAGCTATGCAAGAAGAATTAAATCAATTTGAAAGGAACAATGTTTGGGAGTTAGTCCCTAGGCCTTCTAATGCTTCTATAATTGGGACTAAATGGGTTTCTAGAAACAAGATGGATGAACATGGAAATATCATTAGAAATAAAGCTAGACTTGTAGCTCAAGGTTATTGTCAAGAAGAAGGTATAGATTATGAAGAAACTTTTGCATCGGCCACTAGATTAGAAGCTAAGCTTGCTTTTGCCTCTTATAAGAATTTCATTTTGTATCAAATGGATGTGAAAAGTGCATTTTTAAATGGTTATATTTTTGAAGAAGTTTATGTAGAACAACCTCCGGGCTTTGAAAATTTTGAATTGCCTAGTCATGTTTATAAGTTGAAAAAGGCTCTTTATGGCTTAAAACAAGCTCCAAGAGCTTGGTATGATAGGCTTAGTAATTTTCTACTTAAGAATGACTTTAAAATGGGAAAAATTGATACTACTCTCTTTATTAAGGTTAAAGAAAATGATATTGCTTATAGTGCAAATATATGTGGATGATATTATTTTTGGTTCTACTAATCAATCTTTGTGTGAAGAATTTTCTAAGTGTATGCATAGTGAGTTTGAGATGAGTATGATGGGAGAACTTAGTTTCTTCCTTGGGTTCCAAATCAAACAACTTAAGGATGGCATCTTCATAAGTCAAGAAAAATACACAAGGGATTTGCTCAAGAGATTCAAATTCAATGAAGGTAAAATTGCAAAAATTCATATGAGCACTACCACTAAGATTGACAAAGATGAAAAAAGTAAATGTGTGGCCATAAAGATTTATCGAGGTATGCATGGATCTTTACTTTATTTGACCGCTAGTAGACCCGATATTATGTTTAGTGTATGTCTTTGTGCTAGATTTCAATCTTGTCCTAAGGAATCACATTTGCATGCCGTTAAAAGAATATTTAAATATTTGATTGGAACTATTGATGTAGGCTTATGGTATCCTAAAAATGTTGAGTTTAATTTGGTAGGTTATTCCGATGCGGAATTTGCCGGTAGCTTACTTGACCGTAAGAGTACTAGTGGGACTTGCCAATTTTTTTGGTAGTTCCTTAGGATCTTGGTTTAGTAAAAAGCAAAATTCGATTGCTTTATCCACTACTGAAGCGGAATATATTGCGGTTGCTAGATGTTGTGCACAAATTCTTTGGATGAAACAAACTCTTTGTGATTTTGGATTAAAATTTGATAGTGTGCCCATATTTTGTGACAATACTAGTGCTATTAATTTGACTAAAAATCCTATACATCATTCTAGGACAAAGCATATTGATATTAGACATCATTTCATTAGAGAACATGTGCAAAATTGTCATATTACTCTTGAATTTGTGAGTTCTAATAATCAATTAGCAGATATTTTTACCAAGCCTTTGAATGAATAAAGTTTTTGCAAAAATAGGCTTGAACCTGGTATCATTCGTTGTGATGCATCTTGATTTCCTATCTTACTATATATTATAATAGAATTCATATTTTTAGGGGGAGCTTTTCACTTAATTTATATATGAATTTCGTGTTAAAATGAAATTGATTCCTACATATTGGTTTATTGTTATGTGTCCCTCTTATGTATATAGTTTATCCTCTTTGGGGGAGTTATGCATATTGTTTATCATTTTAGGGGGAGTAATCATCTTTGAAATAAATTTTAATTTAAAAATTTAATTGATATTTCTAATCATATTTGAAATAAATTTTAATTTAAAATTTTAATTGATATTTCTACCCTCAAGTTGATATGTGTTAAATGTCTTTTTGTCCCTTATTAAGAGAGAGTGTTCAATTGGTTTTAAAAGGAGGAGAAATTTGTGAATTTGGTTTTTATCTTGAGCTTGGTTGATGCTTTGTGATATCTCTTAAATTTACAATGTTGTTTGTTGTATTTCTTTTAAAGGACATGTTGATAGGAGAACTTTCATGTCATTGCTCATTTTTCTTAATTGCTATTTTGATTGATTCCAAAAGGGGAAGAGGTAATAAGAAAAATGAAAGTATGTTAGTATTGAATATCTTTGTTGCTATTGAATTGTGAATTGTTGTTATTGAAATATATCATATGTTTACAAGTGAAATAAAATTATGTATGTGTGTTGATTGCAATTTAAATTCATATTTTATATTGCACAACACTTTGGGTTTCATTTTTCTTAGTTGTTTGTCATCATCAAAAAGGGGAGATTGTTGGCTTTTTGGCCCTTTATCTCAAATTAATTAATTTTAATTGATTGATCAATCAGTGTTTTGATGAAAACAAACCTGATTTTATTTATTAACCATTTGAGTGTTTTGAAGTGTCTATTGTGTGGAGTTTGGAACAACGGTTTCAATGCAATTTGAATCACTCAAATCGGAGTTCAAACGAAGAAGATATGACCAAAACAAGCTTAATGGAAAAATCCCGAGTTGATGACGTGGCAGATTATTTTAATCAAAATGGACAAATTGGAAGGTGTCACTTGGAGCAATGGAGAAGTGACAATTGGTGGGTTTTTTTATTTTTGGATTGATGTTAAAAAAAAATAAATTTAAAAAGAAGATGAATTTAATATTCTTATAAATGTTTGTGTCTAATGACTAGTTGCTTTTTTAAAAAGATTAATTTAATATTATTTTATGTTTGTGTCTAACGGCTAGTTGAGTTTAAATCTCCACCATTCAATTTTCTTTTACAAAGATCTAATGGTCCAAATTAATTTGGTTTTCACCCACTTTCATTTCTTTTTAAACATTTCATCTTCTCCAAAAAGTTTTTCCAACTTTTACAACTTTACAATCCTCAAAAATTGAAAAAGGTCACCATTATTGCTCTCTCTCCAAGCTTTCAAATTTCTTTCTTTTCATCTTATTCTAGAGAGATACTTTCATTGTATTGTGAGGATTGAGTGTTGTGAGTTCAAATTTGTACATCTACTCTTTTTAGAGAGTTTTAGTGTGTGATTTAAAGCTTCAAGAATATTGTAACGGTTGGATCCTAACCGGTGGAAAGAATTGGCTTTGCTCTTGAATCCGAAAAAAGGAGCAAGGTAGTGGTTCGACTTTCATCCATGGAAAGAGTCAAAGGAGATTTTTTTAATTGAAATCCCAAGAGGCGCTTAGGAAAGTGGATGTAGGTCGAGTTTGACCGAACCACTATAAAAATCACGATATCTTCTTCTCCAACTCTTTCTTAATTAATTTTGCATTCAATTTTTAGTAGCATGTTATAGATTACTATCCGATTGAATCTTGTGCTTTATATATTTTTATCAATCTTGATATTTAGCATCAATTAAGGTTTTTATTAATTTAATTCAAAAATTAATTCAATTAGTTTAAATTGAGCATATTTAGGAATAAGTTTAATTAAACCCTATTCACCCCCCTCTAGGGTTGCCATACCGGTCCAACAAGGTCATCTCCTTCTCCATATTTCATAAATAGTGGTTGCAGTACCTGGACAAAGAACAACACAATTATGAATATGACATGCAGTATTTCAGGCCTCTGTAAAGAAATGAAATGACATATATTTAGTATGAAGCATGGCTCGCACCATCTCCTGAAATGTCATGTTCTTTCTTTCAACAACCTCATTCTGCTAAGGAGTGATAGAAGTTGAGAATTCATGATGAATGCCAGCCGAGACACAAAATTCATAAATTGAGCATTTTTAAATTTCCTGCCACGATTGCTCCTGATTCAATTTACATTCAGATCTTTCTCACGCTGAAGTTGCAAACATAGAGATTGAAAAGTGACAAATGCTTCTGATTTTTCTTGCAAGAAATGAACCCAAGTGTACCGAGAGAAGTCATCAACAACAATTAAGACATAACGCTTTCCTCCCAGGCTTTTTGATTGCATTAGTCCCATAAGGTCCAAGTGACAAAGTTCCAAAAATACGCATCGAACCAGACTGAGAAACCTATTTATGAGGAGTATGACTTTGCTTACCTGACGGACAATCACCACAGATGATACTGGTAGTAGAGGACAGAGATGGGAGGCCAGATATAACATTCTTTACAAGAGCCTTTTGAATGATCTTCATACTTATGTGACCAAGCCTCTTTATGCCAAAGACTGGCTTCGTCTTATCTAGAGAGACGACAAACCGAGGACACAATTTTAGGATTGAACAAGTGACAATTGTCCAAAGACCGAGTGCCTGTCATAACAAGAGCCTTAGCATCATCAGTAACAACACACTATTCTTTGGTAAAACTTACATTCATGCCCTAGTCACAGAGTTGACTTATGTTGATAAGATTGGTAGTAAGTCCTTCAACTAGCATGATATCATCGAGAGAAGGTAGGTCTTTGAAATTAAGCTTCCCTTTTTCGATGGTCTTACCAACAGCGTCGTCTCCAAAGGTGGCTTTTCATGTACTAAGGTTAGACAAAAAATTTCATTGACCAATCATATGGCGTGCACTTCCAATTTCAAAGATCAATCTTCTCTAATAGAGGATTTGAGAGAGGCCAAAACCACATTGCATTTCATCTAATCATTCTTCACTCTTCAAACAAGCTTCATAATTAGAAGCCTTGATTGCATTTGAGGACCTAGAAGACGTATTTAGTAATTGATAACAAAAAGGTCGTATATGACATGTTTTACCACAAAAATAACATATCCATGGAGATATGTGACATCTACTAGTTACCCTTTCAGACCTTCTAGAGGAAGTTCTAACAAAGCTATAGGATTCAAGATTTTGAACTCTGACAAATTCCACCTTTTGTTTGCCTTTAAACTGAGACTATTTGCTGTACTGTCCTTCAGACTATTTGTTGAACAGAGCTTGCAGGATGGATCATCAGACACAAATTGAGAAACATTGTCAAGATTATCTATAAACATGTCATATTCTGAGATCTCAACTGATGAAGTGTCAGAAGAGATGTTACCGACAAGTGCTTTGACATTGCTTCTGACTCACGGGAATCCTCAGACTCATCATCAGACAAAGTTAAAACGTAGCTTCTATTCTGTTTCTTAAGAAAATTTGGACATTCAACTTCAAAATAATCATACCCTTCACATTCTCTACATTTGAGAGTCCTTTCCTTTTGAAGAGTAGAGCTCGCAAGCTTTTCACCATCATTCTTATGTCCTGGAGTTTTGAATTGTTTTGTAGCAGCATTACCAACAGACTTGCTTCCAGATCTCTTCCCATACCGTTTAAGAATACAATTGAATTGCTTGGAGAGTAAAGCGATAGATTCAGCTAGAGACTCCTCAAATTCTTTGTCTAAAACATCAACTTATTGCTCACCTAGGGATTGTAAGGCAATTCCCTCATTCTTCTTCTCAGATTTAATGATATTTCAAAAGTAAGTAGAGAGTCAAATAGCTCATCCACTGTCAAAGACGATATGTCTTGAGCTTCTATGATAGTAGTAACTTTCATATTGAATTTCTTAGGTAGAGACCTAAGAACCTTACAAACAAAGTCTCTCTTTTTTGAAATCTTTTCCCTAAGAGCAAATGATTCATTGGCAATATCAAGTAACCAAACATTAAACTCAGCTATGGACTCTTCATCATGCATTTTTAAATTCTCAAACTTTGAAGTCAGCAATTGAAGTCTTGACATTTTGATTTTAGAGGTTCTTTCATGTGTAACAAATAAAATATCCCAAGCCTCCTCTGCAGAAATGCATGTATTAATTAGCCGGAATATGTTTCGATCAAAACCATTAAAGATAGCATTCAAAGCACGAGAATTTCTCAAAGAAGCCTCATCTTCTGCTTTTGTCCACTGAATTTCAAGTTGTAAGATGTCCTTTTTGCCTGCTTCTTTCATGGTAGGATGAGTCCATCCAGTTACGACTGCCTTCCACGTTTTGCTATCAATGTACTTTAAGAGAGTTGTCATTCTGGCTTTCCAATAAGAGTAATTTGTTCCATCTAGTACTGAAGGATCATTAGTAGAGCCACCTTTTTTGATTCCTTTCATGATCGACACACTTGAAAGGAAAGTGTCCTGCTCTGATACAAATTGAAAAGCTATGAGATGACTCATTGTATAACCACAGATGTTAAGCAAAAAGTATTGACAAGCATTGTAACAACTAACAAAACTAATAGTAAACAAAAGAGAATTGCACACAGGAGTTGGTCACCCAGTTCAAACCACCTACGTCTAGGGGGTAGTGTGCCCAAAAAAGATAATCCACTAATATTAGAGTGTTAAGTATTTACAACAAAGTACTTATTTGCAAAGCAACAACTTCTACAGTGACTTTTGCAAAGCTTAACGTGCTAATCACCTAAGCTCCCCTAGATGTGAGACTCTCTCTCAATGTACTTAGGCTCCCCCTAAGTGTGATAATATTAGTGATAGACACTTCGACTTTTGACAGTGTGTGGGAGTCCTCTTAGCTTAATTATCTTCCTCGTGACTCAGTGAACCCCCTTCACGTGAACACTTAGGTCCCCTTAAGTGTTGAGAACTCCCTTCTCGATTAATGACGTCTTAGGCTCCCCCTAAGACCGAGAATCTCTTCTCTGTAGAAGTGCCGTAAGATCCCCCTAAGACGAAGATTACTGTCACGGTTTTGCTCTCACAGAGTAGTAAAGATGCACAGCGGAATATAAGAGCAATTAACCCAGTCCACAATTGTTCTACTCGGCCACGAAGAACAAAATCTTTCTTCACAAAATACAGAATGTGGCAACCCTAAATATTATCACTTCTAATAAGGAAAAGTATAATATGAATACAAATTTTTTCTTCACAAAATACAGAATACATAATGCAACAACCTTAAAAGTATAATATGATATCATTAATCACCTTTCATAATACTATACCAATAATGGAAAATATTGACATAATTGGAAATAAAAGACATCACTTCCAATAAGGAAAAGTATCAAGCAGAATATATCAACAAGAAATAGATATGGAAAGAAAATATTTTGCAAGAATTTCTAATGTCAAAGCCAGATGTTAAGACTAAATTTATGACATTCACAACCACACCAAAACTGCCTTAATAGAGAGCCAACACATAAATCCCCAACAGTAACATTTGATATTAACGGTAAGAATTATTTGTTATGGGTGCTTGATGCTAAAATACACCTGGATGCCATAAAAATATGATCTACAGAAAACAATTATTCTTCCTAAAGCTTGTTATGAATTGTTGGATTTGAGGCTCCTAGATTTTAAATCAATATGTAAGAGAATACATTTTCTACATTTTGTGTCTTGAATATGGTCATGCAGTAGCAATATCGAAAGAAATACTTTAAAAAGTATCATCATGAATTCATCTAATGTCTTCCCGTGGCTGAACAAAATAATGAGTTATTGATTAAAAAAATCTTTGTGAATCTTAGCCAACGAGAGCAACACTATTCTATGAAGTGAATGTTCTGAATTTTAATAATCATGGTCGTGGTCGAGGTCATGGTTGTGGTAGAGGAAGAAATATGTTTTTTCTTTTTTTTTTTAATGGTAATCATAAAAAATAACCATACGATAAGAATTCAAGAAAAATGGAAAAGATGTGGAAGCAAATTTTGCATACCAAGATAATGATATATTTGAACCATCCAGTATGACAAATTTGGATGTGGCAGACTTCATTAAATCTCCTTGAGAGAAAATTGGCACAATTGATGGAATTGCAAATGCTTCCTTTGACTTTGAAAATATCTAGAAATAAATGTTATTTGTTTTTCTATCTTTTGTATTTCTTTTAGCTAAGGTTGAATATTATATTTCGAGCTTTCTTTTCCTTATTGTAATTATTTTTGTTTAACGAAGAAACATGAACAATTTTCATATGTTGATTGACTAAAAAATGAGGAATGAAGATCTATGTTTAGTAGACTGTACAACTACATATACAATACTTACAGATAAAAAATATTTTTCCAAATTGATAATACTGGAAGTAAAAGTCAATATGATATCAAGTTCTGTAAACCTAGTTGAAGGATTTGGAAAAACAAATATTATTTTTCCTAGAGGAACAAAATTTACAATTTATGCACTGTTCTCTAGTCAATTAAAGAGAAATCTACTAAGTTTTAAAGATATACGTTGTAATAGTTATCATATTGTGACTGGTAAAAAAATAATAAAGAATTTACTTATATTATATCTACTATCTCACATGAAAAACGTATATTGGAAAAGTTACATGCTTTATCTTTTGGAATATAGTATACTCATTTACGAGAAAGTGAAACATATGCAACAATGAACCTGAAGTTCATGAATCTATATATATTTTCAATTTGACAGGATCGATTGGGTCATCTAGGGTCTATAATGATGAGAAGAATTATTGAGAATTCACCTGGACATCCATTAAAAAGCCAAAAGATTCTTCAAACTAATGAATTATCATGGGATGCTTGCTCTCAAAGCAAATTAATAATTAGACCATCACGAGCTAAAGTGGGAACTGAATCACCTACATTTTTTTTAATAAATTCATGGTGATATATGTGGACCTATTAATCCACCAAATGGACCATTTAGATATTTTATGGTATTAATAGACGTATCTAGTAGATAGTGACATGTGTGCTTATATGAAGTCAAAACCTTGTATTTGCAAGTTTACTTGCTCAGATAATTAAGTTAAGAGCATGATTTCCTAATATATAATTAAAGCTATTCATCTTGATAATGCGGTGGATTTACATCCCAAGTATTTGATAATTATTGTATGTCAATTGGGATAAGGGTTGAACATCTTGTAGCTCATATTCATACACAAAATGGTTTACTGGAATCATTTATAAAACATTTGTTATTAATTGTTAGACCATTACTTATGAGAGGTAAGCTTCCTACATATGTATGGGGACATGCTATTTTGCATGTTGCATCACTGGTACGCATTAAGTCAGTAGCTTATCATAAATACTCACGATTACAATTAGCTTATGACCAGGAGCCAAATATTTCCCATTTGAGAATTTTGGATGTGCAGTATATGTTCCTATTGCTCCATCACAACGTACTAAGATGGGTCCTCAAAAGAGATTTGGATATGATTCCCCGTCAATTATTAGATGCTAAGAAAGTAACTAAGTCATATATACTAGCTGCACATGTTCCATCGAAAAATTAATATCCCAACACAACAAGTTGTCATTAACGAGTGTAGGACACACCAGAGGCGTGGTAGACCAATGGGTTCCAAAGATAAAAATCCTAGAAAAAGAAAAAATAGACAATAGCCAAAAAGACTTGGTTGGGGATGTATATATCTTTAAAGAAACCCTAGACATTACTCATAGTAAAATTAATGAAGAAGATGAAATACATAAAGATAATAATGAGATTTCAATAAACTATGTCAAGGAAAAGATGGAACCAAACTAATGTAGTTATTGACAACATTTTTGCATATAATGTTGTTCTTTATATAATGAAAATTTTGAACCAAAATCAGTTGAAGAATGTCGACATAGAAAATATTGGCTATAGTGAAAAGAAGCAATCGAGACAGAATTAAACTCACTTTAAAAAAATGTCAGGTTTTTGAACTAATAGTCCAAGCACCATAAAGTGCCAAACTTGTGGGATACAGGTGGGTATTTGTAAGAAATAGAAATGAAAATAATGAGGTCAAAAGATATAAAGCAAGACTTGTTGCACAAGGTTTTTCACAAATATCTGGTATTGATTATGAGAAAACATATTCTCCAATGGTGGATGCAATTACACTAAGATATTTAATTGGTCTGACTATGAATGAAAATCTGGACATGCACCTTATGGATGTAGTTACAACATATTTATAGGGATCTCTTAATAATGATATTTATATTAGAATCCCATAAGAATTTAAGAAACCTGAAACATATAAATCAAGTTCTCAGGAATTGTATTCAATAAAGTTACAAAGATCATTATATGGATTGAAACAATCCAAATGGATGTGGTACAATTGTTTGAGTGGATTTTTGTTGAAAGAAGAATATCAAAATAATCCAATATGTCCATATGTTTTTATAAAGAAATCATAGTCATGATTTGCTATTATAACTATTTATGTTGATGATTTAATTATAATTGGAACTCTTGAAGAGCTTTCATAGGCTATAGTATATTTTAAGAAAGAATTTGAGGTGAAAGATCTCAAAAAAATAAAATTTTGACTTGGTTTATAAATTGAACATTTAGCATATGAGATATTTGTTCATCAGTCAACTTATACATAATTTTTTTTTTTTTTTGAAAATGATCTATATGAACAAAGCACATCCACTAAACATTCCAATGAAAGTTCACTAAATGTGAAGAAGGATATATTTCGACCTGAAGATAATAATGAACTTACTGATCCTAAAATACCATATCTTATGCAATTAGTGCACTTATATATCTTGCTAATAATACAAGACCAGATATTGTTTTTCAGTAAATTTATTAGCTAGATACAGTTCTTTCCAACAAAAAAGACAGTGAAACGGAATCAAGCATATACTCCATTATCTTCGAGAAATGATGGATATGAGTTTGTTTTATTCAAACAAAACAAACTGTAATTTAGATGGTTATGCAGATTCTGGATATTTATCTGATCCACACAAAGCTAAATCTCAAACATATTATCTATTCACATGTGGAGGAACTGTTATATCATTGCAGCCAGTGAAACAAACAATAACAACCACTTCCTCAAATCATGCTGAAATTCTTGCAATTCACGAGACTAATCGAGAATGTGTATTGCTAAGATTAATAACTCAGCACATTCGTGAATCATGTGGTTTGTCTTCTGGTAAAATTCTTCCAACAATACTATACGAAGACAACACAACATGTATAGCCCAAATCAAATGAGGATATATTAAAGAAGATAGAACATAGTATCTTTCACGAAAGCTTTTCTATGCTAATGATCTTGAAGAAAATATTGACGTCACTGCACAACAAAATTGTTCGAAGGATAACCTGGTAGGCTTATTTATAAAATCATTACCAACTGCAACCTTTGAAAATTTGGTGTACAACATTGGAAAGCGACGACTCAGATCAAGTGATGTTTCTTTGAGGGGAAGCAAATATATTGTATCCTTTTAGAAGTATTAGATTATATGAAATGTGTACTTTTTTCCATTTACTAGAATTTTTTCCCATTGGGTTTTTCTAGTAAGATTTTAACAAGAGATATTTCATATATATAATTAGCATCTATGAGGGAATATTATAAATATTGTTATAATAATAGATGTATATTATGTATTCATGCTTAATGTCAATAGACCAAGTGACATTTGCCAATTACCCCATGTATTGTCCATGTGTCTCATAATCACACATCCTCTAGTCATATAAATAGTGGCAATTGGTGGATCTTGAAAAAAGATATATCGGCGAAAGAATCCACTTCAAATTTCCATTTTCTATATTTTCTATTTACATAATTTCTTATATTTTGTTATCTTATTATATTTTCTCTATACACGCGTTCTCATTGTGCTCCGTTGTGGTTCTTAATTTTACATCAAAATCATATTATTAAGATCGTCGTTTAACTATTGTTTTTTTATTAAAAAAAAATTATACTGGTTCTTTCACAATGTCTTACTCATAATACATACTACCTAGGTAAACACATTTGACTTCGTCAACAATTTCCACAAAAAAAAAAAAAAGCAAACAAACAGAAATACAAAAGTTTTTTTTAATTATTTTATTTAGTTTTTAAAACTTGACTTTAATTTTAAAAACACTTATAAATATAGACAACAAAACATTGAAATCTTGTTTGACGAGATTTTTAGAGAAATTTAATTTGTTGAATTTGAACCTTATATTTGTATAGATTTCAATGTTGTGGGTACAATCTCTAAGGGGGCATTTGGGGTACTGAGTTGGTTATAATAATCAGTGGGTTTTAACAGTTAATGCTAAAATGTAAACTATTTTAGTCTGGGCACAATAATTTATGTTTAGGGTGCAAACTGTTTTTGTTTGGATAGGAAATAGTAAAAACTGTGGCAAAAAAGAAAAGAGAGTTTTGAAATAGTATTTACTATATTTAATTGTAGGTTATAAATAAATACACCACTATTATATTTGGTGAACTAAACATGGAGTGGGCTATAATAACTCATTCCACCAACTTCCATTTGGTCATTTTGAATAACTCAGCAAATTGTCTATCTTCAAATTCTCGACTATGGTGACTTCGAATGCGAATAATGTTTAACCTTTTCTCTCTTTGCAGTTGAAGACATAGATCGTTGAAAACAGAGAAAGCATCAAACTTTTCCCTGATAAAATGCACCCATATCTAGAGAAATCATCCAGACACACTAGAACATATCTTTTAGCTCCAAGGCTTTCCACCTACATGGTACCCAACAGATCTATATGAATTAATTCAAGTGCTCGAGCTGTTGTAGCCTTAAGGACTCGCTTGTGAAAGATCTTGATCTGTTTTCTAACTTGACATTCTCCACAGATTAGTTTTTCACTTCCACGAATGGGAGGTAGACCCATTACAGCATCTTTGGATAACGCTTTTTGTATCAAGTTCAAACTCATATGGCCCAAGCACTTGCTCTAAAGAGAGATCTCATCATGTTTGGACAAGTGACAAACATGTTCACTATCAACAGGAGACCACAAGTAGCACTTGTCAGAGGATCGCTTACTTGTCATGACAAGGGCCTTGCATTATTGGTGACAAGACACTGATCTTTCATGAAATTCACATTCAAGCCTTAATTGCAAAGTTGATTAATATTGATAAGATTAGCCAGTATGCTTCAACTTACCCTTCCCAACAATCTTTCTAATGGCATCATCGTCGAAAGTAACTTGTCCAGAGCCAACAACTTTGAGTTCAGAGATATAGTTTTTGTCGCCAGTCATATGCCTTGAGTTGCCACTATCGAAGTACCAATCCCCTTTAGTCGAGGATCTGAACAAGGTAAGAAAAATATTGCATAAACCTGAGTTATTCTTAACCTTCCACACCTGCTTGACATGTGCAACATTGTAAGTCCTACTACAAGCATGAACCCGAGGAGTGTGATCACTCGCTGAATTTGGGTACCCATGCAACTTGCAGTAGTGAGGTTTGATATAGCCTCTCTTTCCACAAAAGTGGCAGATTCAATTTTTCTTGATTTGAGACTCATTTCTTTGGACAAGTCTGAAGCTTATGTTAGCAGTCTAATAGTTTTGATGAGGTGTTTGTTCATTTACAAATACAATTGTTTGTTTTCCTTTCACGACTTTGACTACCATGCTCAGTTTTGGATCCAATGAATCCAATGCCATAGACATATCGTGACGGTTTGCTTTCAGAAAGAATTTGTTCAAGACTGTTCGTGCCCGAATTTAGCATTCTTACGAACTTGTACATTGACTCTTTTTCTCCCTTGACTTTATATGACTGCCATGAGCCTTGTGTTGTCAACTAGGAGAGATTCTATTTTAACTTTTTGTGTTAGAAGAACTTTAGTATCTTCACACCCTGCTTATATAATCACGATAAGCTCAAGCAATAGAAGAATCAATGAACTCTTCAACTTCATTGGCAACAGAAAATTCGAACTCAAACAGTTTGTTATCTGAACTGATAAGAGCTCTAACAGTATCTTTCTGTTCACAGCTATCTTCTGACTCTTCATTAGAGAGTGTAAAAGTGAAGCTCTTACTCTGCCACTTCAAAAAAGTAGGACATTAAGACCGACAGTGCCCAAAACTTTCACATTCTCTACACTGAAAGATTTTCTCCTTGTTGGAAACACTAGTACTTTATCTTTCAAAGTCTCTCTTTAGATGTCGAGACTTAGGGAAGCTGGTCCTTGCATTGTCGCTTGACTTAGGACCTTTTGATGGGAAAGAGTCAAGCCTTTTCTCAAGCTTCTTCAATACACGAGAAAACTGCTTTGACAGTAAAGAAATTGCATCAACTAGACTGTCTTCAAATTCCTCCACACGATCCATCACATGGTCTTCAATTGACGATTGTAGTGCAATTCCTTTGTTTTTCTTATCAGATGTATCAATCAGTGGCATCTCACATGTGATCAAAGAACCTATCAAATCATCTACTTTCATCGATGAGATATCCTGAGCTTCCTCGATAGCCGTGACCTTCATGTTGAACCTCTTTGGTAGAGATCAAAGAACTTTTCTCACAAGCTTTTCTTCAGGTATCTTCTCACCCAAGGCAAATGATTCATTTGCAATATCAAGGAGTCTCACATTGAACTCAGTAATAGTTTCATCATCTTGCATCTTGAGATTTTTGAACTTCGTAACCAGAAGTTGAAGTCTTAACAATTTAACGTTCGAGGTACCTTCATTAGCAACAATAAGGATGTTCTAAGCTTCTTTAACAGACACACACATTGATAAGCCTAGTTTTTATCAACGCCATTGAATATGGCTTAAGCGCATGAGAATTGTCAAGCGAGACATCGTCCTCAATTTCATACCATTCAATCTCAAGTTTGAGTTCCTTTTCACCTTTTGCATTGGTGACTTGGGGATGAGACCACCCAACAATGACAGATTTCCAAGATTTGTTGTTAAGAGATTTCAAGAAGGTTGTCATTCTTACCTTCCAGTGAGAGTAGTTTGTCCCATCCAACGTTGGGGTCGTGTGGTAGATCTTCCTTCCTTTATTCCCTCCATGGAATATTGACAGGAACAGAACACCAGAAAAAGATGGTGACCCATTCTGATACCAATTGAAAATGCAAGGACGACCTACAACACAAGTGACTCTGTTATCAACACTGTCAAAGCATAACTCAAAACAATACAACAGTTGTTAACTAAGTTTGGTACAATATCACCTACGTTTGAAGGGCAGTAGCCCAAGAAAGATAGCTTCTTTTCTAAAAACTTCTTTTTCGAACATTTTTCTTACTTTTTAAGATTTTAAGTGGAAGACCCCACATAATAAAAATACCATGACACAAAATGATATTTTCATCGTGTAGGGCCCCTCCACTTAAAAACTTTAAATAAGAAATGGGTTAGAAAAACAAGTTGGTTAAAAAACATATTAATTTTGCCTAATAAAAAATCTTTTAGGTTAGAAATAACAAGTTTCCCTTCTAACCTTAATTGGTACGGCTGAGGTATTTCATCTTCTTCATCCAGCCGAGTGAGTGGCGATACTATAATAACGGTCTTTTAAAGCATTGTATAAGTTTATTTATTTGTTTATATCCAAACAGAAAAGACGGAGAAAAGGGAACGCGATCCGCTTCAGTCTTTCTCTTTCGCGCCCTTTTTCTGTTCCTGAGAGTTCCAATATGGAAATCCTTTGCCCTAATCTGCACTCTCATTTCCCGTTTTCCTTCGTCATGATTTGGTATAATCAGATCACAGACACGGCGCGGGGATCTTCGATTTTAGGTATTTTTCTTCATTCAGAATCGTTTGTCTTTGTTCATTCATTTACGTTCGGCGAAGATTTTTCGCAATTCATAATTCATATATAAAATCGTGGAATATATCTGTTGTTCGGCGACAACTTAGTCACATAATCGTATACATAATCGTATACAAGATTTTTCATATTCTTGTTAGTTTTTCTAGTACTTTTCTGCATTTCATATACATAATCGTAGAACATATAAATATGTATTTGCATTCGTCATCTGCCGAAATACGATTGTAAAATGTTGAATGTACATCTAATTTCCTGTCGAATTATCGCGTTTCACTTCCGTGGTTGGAATTTTTTTTTCTTTTCCAGGATGAGGCTCGTAGCTGTTATTGCGCAAGATGTTTCTCCACAGAAATTGCAGTGGCGATGCACTTATTTACGATGAAATGCGGTTTGATGCTCTCGAAAGCTGCTGATGTTTTGGCTTTAATGGTAAGTTGGCTTATATGTTAAGATCCGCTTGAAGAAGACAACAATAATCTAATCTATTTTGTTTGTTAATTAGATATCTGGAGGTCTACATTGCAAGATCTCGATTAGACGATTGTTCGCATGGACTGATGCTGGTTGCTGGTCATAGACGATGACAAACGAGTCATGCTTACCGATAAGATTACAGTTTAAGCCGTACAATGCATGCGGAGGTGGTTTGTATGTGCAATTTGAAGAACTTTTGTCTTTTCATTGATAGGATGATATATCTGTTAAGATGAATCAAAACTGAACTCATAGATTTAGTTTAATCAAATCATAAGAAATTCTTTGTAATTTTTCATGCTTTATATTTTTTGTTCTCACGAGTTAACTGTGTTGAGGAACTTTTTCATTTCATGAGTTTTCAGGCTAAACAAAAATTCTTTATCATTGCCAGCTTGGTTTGCTTTACTTTAGCGCATATGAGATATATATTTAGCAAGCACGGACAATTTGTACTTGTGCTATCTCCCTTTAATTGAATTTCAATGTTCACGACACTAGTCGTCCTGTTTGGCTCGCATTATAATCTTCCTGCTGAATAGTGAATTTTTTTTTTTTTTTTTATTGTAACTCTTAATTTCTAGAAATACTGTTGAAGGAAAATGAAGGTTATCAGCTGGGCACATCTTGAGCTGAATGTGTCCATTTTTCCAGAAACAGGTTGAATCTGAGGTTTAGTTTTTTGTCAAAGAAATGTGTGGAATGTGGAGTAGATTGTTTGCTTTTTTTCATTCCCACTGTTCTATTGTCGCAAAAAGACCTTAGTCTGGCTGCACAATTTTTGCAAGATTTCTTCTGTGTTCTGCCTTTACCATCAACTATCTTCTGTTTCAAAAGGGTAATGAAGAATGTAAGTTGGCACTTTCCTAACATCTAGTCACTTTCATTTCCAATGTGGGATTAATAGGAATGCTATTAGGATAGTAATGGGGATACTAGTGGTATTAAAGATATTTTAGTGACTAGTTAGAGAGTTTGTTATGGAATCTAGTTTTAAATAGAGGGAATGGGAATGAAGAAGACCAACAATATATTTTGGTGAGTGATTTAGGGGTTGAGAAATCTCAAAAAACAGAGAGTTCAAGTATCTCGAACACTTGGTTTATCTTGTAGTTTTGTTACCTTTTATCTTTCAAAATATGTGGGTTCTATCAAAGATGTTTGTTCATTGAGTTTTCATCCCACACTTGGGGAATTATTTCACTCAAATGAGCTTCAATACATTTGGGTTCTATCAAAGATGTTTTTTCATCGAGTCCAAGTCGTTTGGTTTTTAATTACTTGCACTCTGACTCCTGTAATTAATCATGGGAAATGTTTCTTCGCCGTAGTTCTTCTACCGCATTATTGATCTAATTCTAAGGATACCTGAATGTTGATTAATAATGCAAGGATGTTGGAAATCTAATACTCTACTCGTCCAAACGGATGCTTGAAGCTTTGGCCTACAGGTATCCTCAATCTCCTTCTGATATGTTATATTGTCTTCATTCATCTCGATATTACAATTTGCTTTTTCTGTGCTTGGAACATTCTTTAGTTTAGATAGCTGAATATGTTATTTGATTAGGTTCAAGGGGTGATTATTTGGCCATCACTATGTAGGAATATTATTGGCATATCCAGTTTCTAGCATTTAGTATTTACAGTATATTCCCGATCTCAACTTTATTAACTGTAGGGGGTAAAGCTAAGGATTTTAGTGCTTAGAATGAGTAAGAGATTTAAGGATTAATGATATTTTCGTCTTTTTTTTTTTTTTTTCTCCCTAAGATTCGAAACACAAAACACGTGCATTTGATAAAGTTCTCTTTGTCTCTTTTTTTTTTTTTTTTTTTT
>QLSR01000256.1:741701-758603 GCA_031780015.1 Citrullus colocynthis
TTTTTTTTTTTTTTTTTTTTTTTTTTTTTTTTTTCGTTCGTTCGTAGAAAAATATTTTCGAACCAAATTTTGGAGCCGTTTTCTTTTCTTTTTATAATTTCTTGTTCTCTTTATTAAAATTTTGGAATGAAAACTTTAATTTATTATATTTGACTTGTTACCAAATCCTTTTATTTTACCATTATTTCTCAAGTGAAATTTTGATTTTTAATTATGAAAAATAAAATATAGGGCTCTTTTCAAATATAGTAAAAGAAACTAAGATATTTACAAATATAGCAAAATTTCATTGTCGATCGCTGTCTATCGTAGATAGATGGTGTATTTTGCTTTTAATTGTAAATATTATCAGCAATTTTGTCAGTTAAAATAATTTCTATAAAATATAAGGTTTGTTCCATTAAAAAATAGTGAAGAATAAAAAGAAAAGTCAAGTTATTTTTTTCTTTTTCTTTTTGAAGCATAAAAACTAACAAAAAAGAAGGGAAGAAAAAAGAGAGGATTTTAGAACTTCACATCATTTGAGCCCATTTTATATGATTGATTTGCGAGGCGTATATATCTTATTGAAAGATATCATACAGTCTCTGATTCTCTGGGTTGAGCTTGGGCAACCAACTCATATCAGATGTTCGAAGTCAAGGATTGTATGGACATGCTTTTTTTTTTTTATATATATATATTCTTCGTGCTCCTTCGTGGACATTAATTTTTGTTGGTTTCCAAATATCAAAAGGAGATCGAACTCTTCCTCTCCCGAAGTTTGGAACCTAATAGAATTGAGCCTAAATTACATAAAGTACTTCAAAATGAAAGAATGTTTTCATTTGTTTAAAAAATATCTCATCTTTTGAAACTTTACAATTTTACTTTGTCTTAGAAACAACTTTTATCTTATAAATGTTTCAAAAGCCATCTTTGGCATTTAAAAAAAATTGTTCAACACCATCGCACCATTCTAGGTCATTGCCACACATGACATGTTTTAAGTCCCAGTTTACATTAAAATTATAAGAATTTCTTGTTCAAGTGTAGTATTGAAATATTTGTAAAAGGTCTAAGATTTAATATTACAACTTTATGAAAGAATATGAGTATTTTTTTTAACAAATGGCACAAGGGTTTGCATTTTTTTAATAAAAGATTAGCCTAGAATTGAATACCCTTATCATTATTATTAATTCTTGACAGTATTTAATACTCTTATTATCAAAGCAATATAGACTGAAATACTAAAGTGGATCAATATTCTTGATGAAACTCGCATTTGGGGCATTAAGTTGATTATTATAGTTTGTAGGTTATAATAGAAAATAGTAAACACTGTGATAAATAGTAAACACTATAGTAAGAAAGGGATTTGAAATAATAATACTGAAGTTAATTGTAAATTAAAATAGTTGTTATTTCCCATTAACATAGTTAGCATCCTAAAGAGTCTATTATGCTAACTTCAAGTTATGGACCCAAACAACCCCATAGATTTTATACCAAATGTTGTATTAGATCGATTGAGATGTTAGGCTCATAAGATAGCTTGATAACCTATGAATTATTTGTTAGGGGAACCAAAAGGAAGAAAATTTATGTGCCATGGTTATTGAAGTGAAGGGTTTAGGTAATTCTCACGAAAGCAAAATGTGAAAACTTTATTACAAATTTGCTCTGAGAAAGAACGACAGCTTTCTTCTGTACAATTTACAAATTGGGGAGGTGGTAGGTAGGGGAGGGGTAAGAACATATGTTACACTGATTACATTACTTTACCCAAAAAAAAAAAAAGGAAAAGGAAGATTACAAAACTTTCCTACTGAACTGATTCTTCTACCATTACCTTCTCTCAGACAAAGCATTACACATTTACAAGGGAGGTTGTGGTAAATATCGTTCAAGACATTCTTTCAACTTCTGGAACGTGATTGGCTTTGATACGAATGAGTCCATACCATTTTCATAACACTCATCTGCGCTTTCTGACATTGAATTCGCCGTCATCTGCAGGTACACAAACCACCCCCACCCCCCCCCCCCCCCCCCCAATTCATTACACTTAAACTTCTTTTTCACTTAATTGTGTAATTAAAATACCCTAAATTTACTAGTTAGTTGTGTTCTTTCCCGAATACTTTTATTTATGAAAATTATGCGTATTTATTAATCATTTTTTCTTAATTCTTCATTTTCTAAATCATACACACTTTTTTAAACATCAGCCATGTAAAATTTGAAAACTTGTTTCTTCGTTTTTGAAGTTTATTATGTAAAAGGGAATTGACTGACTTCCAATAATTTAATAACATTTATTATTATATCATGGATGAAAATAATAAATTAAAAGATTAGTTCTCAATGCCTCTTTTAGTTTTTGAAAATTAAACATATAATCTCTAAATTCTTTTAAAATGGTTTGCTTTCTTTGGTAAGTAAAGAAAGTTAATTTCTTAGTCAAATTCAAAAAGCAAAACAAGCTTTTAAAAACTACTTTTTAGTTTTAAAAAATTTGGTTTGGTAAAGAAATAGATAACAAATTCAAAAGTGTTTTTACAAGCTTAATTTTCAAAAACTAATATATACCGTTTTGTAACTTTTTAACTTTTTGTTTTTGAAAATTAAGCTTAAAAACAATCCAATCATTCTACCTCTAAATTTTTCTTGATTTGTTATCTACTTTTTCCAATATTTTAAAAAACTAAGTCAAAATTTGAAAATTAAAAGAAATTAATTTAAAAAAAGGTAGCTTTCAAATATAGAAAAAATAAACCAAAATATTTACAAATATAGCAAAATTTCACTGTCTAATCATGATATACTACGATAGACTACCATTTGTATCTATCTAATAGATACAAATTAGTCTATTGCAGAATATCTGCAATATATTGTAATATTACGATATTATTTGTAAATATTTTCAACCATTGTCATTTAAAATAATTTTCCTTTAAAAAATTGTTTTTATTTTTAGAATTTGGCTAATAACCCTTGTCCTCAAAGAAAGATATAAATCATTATAAATATATTATTAAAAAAAATAAAAATAAAAAAAAGGAAATAAGCTTAACTTTCAAAAATAAAAATAAAAAATGAAATAGTTACAAAATAGACCTAAATAGTCACCAAATGAGGTCTATTTGTGCCCCTTTTAAGATGTTAATAACTTGAAGATGGTGTCTATTTAATTTCTAAACTTTAAAAAATGTCAAATATGTTTTTAACATTCAATTTTATGTTCAACTAATCCCTAAAATTTTAGTTCCTATTTGACATTTTTTAAAAAAAAAATTCACATGCCTATTAAACACTAAATTGAAAGTTTGAAGTTTTATTAGACATTCTACACTATATATATATATATATATATATATATATATATATATATATATACACACACATATATATATTAATATTAATATGTTGAAGGATTTATTAAAAGTTCAACATAAATTTGTAATTTACCCTATGTTTTAATATTTAGATAACATCAGTTACATAGTTGGTTGCATACGAATAGAAACCTTTATAGATATATAATTTTACTTTGGCTGCCAACTGTTAAAATGTTTTTTCTTTTAATTTATTTTTTATATATATAAATATTTTAATTATGAACTCCAATCCAACGGCTTATTAATGCTTAATATTAAAAGGAATCTAATCAGGAATGACGAAGGCTATTGATAAAGTAATAATAATAAAATAATAAATAAATAAATAAAAAAAGGGAGGAAAGTGAAGAAGTAGTTACAGCAATGATGGGCATCCTGTTTCGGGAGGAGGGAGTCCAAGAAGGTGTAGTTGGTTGGATTATTCCAGCATTTACAGCTGCCTCCCAGCTGCCTGTTTCCTCAAAAGAACGAATTAACCTTGTGGCTTCAAGCCCATCCATAACTGGCATGAATACATCCTGCACTAATCAAACCCGTACATTCAAATTCCAACTCCCTCTTTCTATTTTTTATCTCTAACCCTTCATCTAATCTATTACTATACGATCTCAACTCGTTTGTAATCATCAATGATCCGACCAAATTTACCACTACTCCCAACAACTTCAAAACATACTGAATTATGACATCACATTTTTATACCACCAAAATTTCAGAAATAACAACAATTGAAAATTAAGTTTTCTTTTTTTTCTTTCTTTAAATTTGACTGAAAGAGCTAAAACTAAGTATGTTTCTAGCAGGAGTCGAGAATCCTCTGAAATCAAATTGAAAATGCACGCACTTCAAGCAAAATAAAATTATATTATGGAAAATCTTGAGGATATAGTTAATTGCAAAAAAATAGATAAATAAAATTATAATATGATAGAAGATTGAGAGCAATACATTTTAAAATTTACAAAAATAACAATGCCAACTCAAATATGTCATTTAAAAAAAAAAAAAAAAAAAAAAATTATAAGAGTGATTATATATTAAAATTATATAATTTTGTTACGACTTGTAAAAAAAGGAAAAAAATATATATGTTGAAAGAGGCATAAAAACATGTTTCTCGGAGCACTGAAAAGAATTTTCTGGATTCAAAATGCATATGATTCTAGATTTGCAAAAGCAAACATACCATGAGAATGAGATCATACGAACGTCGTTGAACTGCACGAACAGCTTCGATACCATTAGTTACAACATCGATTTTTTGGCCAAACTTCTTCATCATGGACTGAGTCACCATAATATTGGTCTTATTATCCTCAACAAGAAGAATTCTGGGCTCCAATGCCACTGTTACTTCAGAACCACAACTGCTATTTCTGCAGTGATTACTTGCATCGGATCTCTCTTTCCCCTGATCTGTTTTTTGAAGTTTATTACTTTGTTTTTCCAATCTATCTTCTTGCTTTGTTGTTTCTGATCTGTAAACAGAATTCACGCCACTGGCATTTTGCAACCAAGCATTTGTGTCTGATTGGTTTTGGTTATCAAGATTTGAGTTGATCTGACCTGATTGGTTTTGGTTATCAAGATTTGAGTTGATCTGACTTGATAAACATTGTGATTCGCTTGAGGTTACTGCGGCATTGGTGTAACGGGCATCTCTAGGAGAAGCAGCCTGTTGTGGTGCGATGTTGTTTGAGGGAATAGGATAAGAACCACCTTCAGCGAATCCATTGAGTTTGGTTGAGGTGGGATACCCAGTTGTATGCATCAATGAGTTTGGGATCCTTGTGGATCCGTTGGAAGATGATAGGGAACTAAAACTGTGGGGTTGGAATTGGAAAAAGCCCTCAGTCATTTCATCATTTGTAGACTCGTCATCTGAGAGCTCGTCGGAATCGTCGGAAGGACTACAGGTGGTTGAAACCTTGTATGGCAACACAAATGTAAATGTAGATCCATGGTTTTCTCGGCTGGAAACGGTGAGATGGCCACCCATCAATTCAACCTGCTCCAAAAGTAAGTGCATAAAGTTTGATGTTATGACATTGAAAGTTTGGATAAGCAAGCAAGACAAGAAAAAAGCAGGTTAAGTTTGGAATTATTTTTGGAGCAGCGGAAAGTGCTCTTTGTTGTTTGATGCAAATAGTGTTTCCCAATCTCGCTGTTTCTCTAGCGAGAATTTAAGCAAAATGGTACTAACAAGTACAATAATCATCTATCAAGATAGAGATCATTTCAAGTTAAGGTACACAATGTGATGCATTACCAAGGAACCAAATACTAATACAAATCTTATCTTAAAACTTGCTCATTTAACCACCTTCCTAGAAATCCCAATTAGATTAATCATATGCACTATTTACCTTCCTCAACGATTACTATCATCTCAAAATTCAAGCAAAGTTTAACTTGAAGGCAGTTAGTAACAGTCCACAATTCTCATTTAACCACCTAATTCGACAGTAGGAAGGTTGATTAGATGTATCGTAACCAATAATCACTATTACCTTCTCCTCAAAAACTATACCACCTCTAAATTGAAGCAAGTTTTAACATGAAGTAACAGTTTACCAGCTGTTTGCATATTGCCAGCCCAAGTCCAGTCCCCCCATACTTTCGAGCATGATCGGCACTCGCTTGCATGTACCTCTTAAAAAGGGTTGGTAGTGCATTTTCTGTCTCATTCCAAAAAAAAATCCAATGAACATTATTACCGATTATTGAGCAACGAGTACATTCCAATGATCAGATAAATAGGCAAGCATACCTGGTATTCCAATTCCTGTGTCATATACATCACAGCGTATCCATACCGTCGTTTCAGCTGAACAAGACTTGTTTTCTCTGTTTCCATTCATTGTGGTTTCGCTCTTGCTTGGGGTTCCTAGTGCATCACAATGCAAGTGATTTCTGTCGCCGTGTTTATGGCCACACAAGCCATTTTGAGGGGCTGGAAGACATGTTCCTTCTTGCAAACCATTTACCGGAACTGTTGAGTTATCGGCTGTTGATTTCTTATGGCATTCTTCTCCTGTCCCAATGGGTGGATAGGGTAACACATAAAGGTTAATTCCAACCTTCCCTTGATGAGTGAACTTGATTGCGTTGCTGCATCATTTAATAATCTATTTAGAGGACTATCATATAATGTTGTGGGAATGGAAGCATTAAATTAATTTTCTACATTAATCATAATACTAGGTTATTAAAGCTCGCATCAATCTTAATCATGCAATCCACAAAATGTATTCCTTTTATGAATTCAAGGTCCATGTGCTGATCCATGCAACCCTTAGAGCTCTTTCTATCAACTACATAAGCCATTCATGATAAATATTCCAAGTATAGCTTTGTCCGTGATTTAGGTATATGTTTATCAAGGATTTCACGTCACATTGGTCAACCATATTACCTCACTGGCTAGATGAATAGTTACTTCCTCCAAATTAGGAAATTCTAACATCTAAAATACTTATCTTAGTTTCTTCTTAAAGTTGGTAAGTTTGTAAAATTACTATAACAGAGAAAGTATTAGAGAGGGAGAGGAGTAAACCTAAAAGTTGAATTCTGAACTATAACCCGGAATTTGAATGGAAATTCTACTGCAAAGTTTGTACAGTACATATATGATTTTTTGTTCAAATCTTTATGAAATTACCGGTACCTGATCAAGTTGGTGAGAATTTGCCGAATCCTAAGAACATCTCCAATGACCTGAAACATCACATAGTTTAATTGGCAGTTTACACGTCTAAAACAAGCGATCATGTAACAGAAGATAGAGATAGGCAGGGATTACAAAAAAATTATATGGGTTCCACTAGATATGTGAATAAGCTAGCTAAGAAGCTACATTGCTAAGGTTTCTGAAAGAAAGGAGTGAATAGGGTGCACACATTTTTAGGATAATGCATCCCAAGGCATGGCCCTTTCTGCTTCAATGTTCGAAGCATAAAACTATCCTTATGATGTCACCAGCCTAGGATGCTCTTGCATATTAAATTAAAGTCATACGTTACCTATTACTCTATGTTTAATTGTGATTCAGATGCTTATTCACCATGCAAAGTCCATCGAATCGATTAAAAACTTCTAGTATTCATCAATAACCCTCACCTCTATAGGAACATCATCGGCTATACGTCCCTCCAGAACCAAAAATTTTCGCAATGATGCGGCAGCAGTCTGTAGCACATGTTTTACAACCTCTCTTGGACGGAATTTTGTAGCTTCCAACTTCATTACTCCTAATAAAAGGAGGCAAAACCATCAGATAGCTGACCACTTGAAGTAAAAGATATAGATGGTCTCGTTAATATGCCACTAGATATAAATCCCAAGTGACAGGAAATTGTGAGCATAAGCAAGTGCAAACACACACTTGTATTCTTACTGCATGTTGTACGTTGTTACCGAATATCATGTGGACTAAGGAAAAGCTAAGAGATACCATATACATCATAATATGTCAGAGCAGCTATGACACTAATCCAGATATAACATTTCGTTGCACACTAATAAATCCATGAATGTAGCTTAAATGCTAGGTTTAAAACCAAGTTCTAAGCAAAGAAATTCAGACCTGATTCAACCTTAGAAAGGTCCAAGATATCGTTTATAAGTTGAAGCACCAAGTCCCCTGAAGACAGCATAACATCTAACAGATGTTGTTGCTCCCGATCAAGTTTCGTGGTGGACAGAATCTCAGCCATACTAACCACTCCAGCCAGTGGAGATCTAATTTCATGTGACATAGTTGCTAGCATTTGCTTTGCTCGCATTGTTTCCTCTGAAAGAGTGTGAAAAGTAAAAGCAATTAGAACTTGAAAACTCCAAATTGAGTGGAATTAAACACAACCAGAGAGATCGAAAGAAGAAACTAACCCGTGATATGAATTGTTTTGTTCAGCTCTGATTCCTTGGCTTTTTGTACTGCAATCTCCTCACGAAGCTTTGCCATCTTTTCTCGTTTTTTAACCTTTTGTAAACGAAACGAGATATGTGATAAAATATACATTATTTACATGAATGACTAACATGTAAAATAAGAAAGGAATTTTGTACAAATAAACTGAAGCGATCCAACACCTGATCGGTTATGTCCATTCCCATATAATTTATTCCAATTGTCTCTCCAGCCTTGCTAAAGACAGGTTCAACATAAATCAAAAAGGTCTTCAGCCCAAATAATTCGGTATCAAACTGAATCTCCCTCTTTGCAGGTAACCCTTTCTCCAGAACTTCTTTCTTGAAATCTTGAGATTCCTTAACACCAGCACCACTGAAAATTTCGACGTCTGTTCTTCCTATAATATCCTGGGAAGAAGAATACCCTTTGCATTACATAAGGAGCAAAGAAAAATAAAAATAGAGGTAATAGTTTGCTTGATTTAGTGAATCTAATTTTAATCAAGTCATACAACAGCATGTCAGACAAAACCATTGCACAATTCTTTCAAACCTAGTATGTGAAAGAAATGGTTACCTCTTCTTGCAAACTTGGAAAATGATTGTAGATAAACCGGTACCGCAACTCTTTGTCCTGAAATGCAAGTATTCACCAAATCAGTTCTTTATGGTTGAATTAGACAATAACGATTGCAGCTTGCAATTAATTCAACCATGGAACAAAAGAAGAATTCACTGTAGAGCAGAATTATGAAGAATCTACAACTTCAAGTAGTTGAGTGCCTGCACAAATTGCGTTACCTTTGGCATTATTATACCATTTCTTTTATCCTTGTGTCTTATGATCTACTAGTGATGCGAGTGAGATTATCTATTTAAATAAAATAAAAAAGACCAGAAAAAATAATAATTTTGTTAATTATATAATTAAGGATCCCCAACACACTTGAGAAGTTGTGCTGTCTTGTTTGTAACATTACTTTTTAAGATAAGGATATGTTTATTTTAGAGACTAGAGCAAAAGCCTTTAAAAAGATTTAAATAACTGATACTGAAATCCAAATTAACAAACTCGTGTGTATCAGAAATCTCGACATCCTAAGATTAACATTAGACTGTTCAAATAGTACCTGATGACCAAAAACCACTGGTGCATTCTGCAGAACAAAATGCAAAAAATTGTCCGCTCTTTTAAGAATTTGTGACAACTCCTCAACTGGTGAGGACTGCTTTTCAATATTTTTTATGTTTTCCTTAAGCTTCTCTGCAAGCATCTGCTCTCGCTGTAGACTTGCTTCCAATAATTTTTCCAGATCCATGGCTCGTTGCTTCCAGTATGTCACAGTATCATACTCTGCATCAATTTCGACTCTCTTACTTTGAACGACGAAATCAGTTTTCCTACTTGGAATATCTTGCCATAGATCACAAGATTCTTCCAAAATAGAAATTGGACGTTTATCACCAGCATATCTTTCTTCCTCAAAAAGATGTTCTTCTAATATTTTTAATTTCTTGAGCTCAACTTCTTTCCTCTGCTTGCTTAGAATGTCAAGTTCTTCTTTAAGGAGACGCACAGCATTTGCTTGCTTATACTCCCACTGTTTTGCAAGATATTGTAATTGTGAAGATCCTTTCTCAGTATAGTTAGTTAACTCTATAAGACGCTTGAAATCAACAATCGTCGGTTCCTCTATTATGTTAACTTCTTCCAACATATCTTGATCTGCTCCTGGCCTTTCTACGTTGAACTGCTTTCTAACATCTGGTCCAACATCCTCAGGCCACATAGAAGGAACCGCTTCGATGTCCATATCTTCAATAACACCAGTCTCCATCTCGCAGACCATGGCAATTACTCAACAATTGCTTCCAACTTGCACAAGAGAGTAGATGAGTAAATTCTACTGCAGATATATTCCTTGAGGCCGTAACACGTAGTGCATCTTAACGCATCCATGTTCCATCCAAAACCCACAAGACGGTGCTATCAGATAAATAGGAGAAAACCTCGGGACTGTCGTAGATGGGCGTCGCAACAGAGCAAGTCCTACATAGGCAGAAAAGTTCATTGAATTGATTCATTGCACGAATTCGCATTTATAGACCAAAACTTAACAACAATCGAACTCTTTATTGCATATAATAGTTTCAGATTGAATCAACCTGGATTTCCAATTTTCCAAAAATTAATTTAATCAGAAAAAGACGCTAGCGTACGCTTAACTAATTGAATAGCGAAGATTTTTCAGTTTCAAAGCGGAAGATCCACATCTACCATCAAGAAACAAAGAAATTAACAAAATGCAAGCCTGAAAATATTTTATACTCAGCGAAGCTGATGATGATGCTCAGAAATGCAAGATAGAAAGGAAATCCAAAGAGATAATGAAGGAACTCTTCCAAATTCATAACAAAATCTCCGAATGTGAAACGACCAAGGATAGGCGGAAAGATGATTCCGAACTCGAATTCCGATTCGTGAAGATCAGATTTCAGAACAATGAAAAACCAAAATAATCCGCAAGAAACAAGTCGTAGAGTAGATGGAAGCCACATTTACGAACAGAGAGGATTGAGCTGCAGCACACACGAGCAACCGGATCGTGCTTCACAATCAGAAAAGAAAACGCCGGATTACAGTTCAATAAGCTAACCTCGAATTAGCAATATCAAAAGCCAAAACAGCACCAAAACCTCCTTCCGAAGTCAGAATAGCACCGGAAGCGAAAACTCAAGAACAGTGAATGGCTTCAACTGTAGATCTGAGGAATCTTTGCCGATATTTATCAAAAGTTTCTGGTGACAATAGAAAAATCAGAGCCAGCCACTGCGCGCGCAACAGAGAAGAGAAAGTGATTGAATGCAAGAGAAAGAAAGCATGTGACGGAAAAAGAGAAAAACGATAGAGAGAGAAACCAAGCCTAGGAAGCCATGTGCATTTGGAGGTCAAAAATATTAGAGAATTCTTGGCCTTTTCCATTACCTTTTTTGTCCTTCAATTTTTATATAAAAATCATCTCTGACGATTCCTCTTGCAACGACTGAAATTTTTTTAAGCTCCAAAAGCAAAATCCTGAAGAACAGCAAGAACAAATTTCACAGCGTTTTCTTGCTCTACTTTCTATAATATTTTCTGAGCAATTCTCTCTCTATTTTCCAGGAAAGTGAAAATGAAATCAACAAAAACTCATACAAGAACGACGAAGTGGCAGATTTAAAGGGAAGGGGGAAGAGAGAGGACTGGAAGTGTACGATCACTTTGAAAGCTGGAAAAAAAAGAAATTTAAAACGCTGAACGTTTTTGTTGTTCCCCGCCATTTCAGCGGTGACGTGTTTAACTGCCGCGTGTGATGCACGTACCAAACGACGTCGTTTCCCAAATCAACGCCAGCTGCCAATCAATCTCTCTCTCTAATTTTTCGTTCAATGGATTCCGCGCTGTTTTTTAGCAAACCTCTTTGGGAAGGGTCGTAGGGAGGGATATCAACAACTGCTTTCTTATTCATTATTTGACATGTTATTAAATTGTTTATTAATTTATTATTTATTTATTTTATAAACTTCACGTGATTTTTAATTTTTTTATTTTTTATATTATCATAGTACTAACAATTTTCTAATCTAAACTAGAGTTTTGATATTGTTATTTTAATTTGTAGAATAAATATACAAAATAATAATTTAAGCTATGAGAAAATAAAAATTAATTTTGACCGTTTGTATCAATTTAGATTCTACATTTTTAACTACATCAAACTTTCATCTAAAAAATTTTGCAACTTTTGATAAATTGTCCATTAATTTTAATAGAAAATCATGTAATAAATCTTCTTAAACTCATTAATTTTAAAAAAAAATAATAATAATTGAACAATTCATATATAATTCGTTAGATAATTTTGCTAAACTTCATAAATTTGAACTAAGAACTAAGTCTAATAGTGTTTTCTCTCAATTTTATCACTTTCATATTGTATAAATGTTTTATTAATTGAATGTACGAGAGAGGTTTTCTAAAGATATTGAGAAGTTTCAAGTTTTAAAATTGCAACGTTTATCGAAGTTTGAGGTGAAAATTGATGAAATTAAAAGTTTAGAGTTTAAAATTAATATAAGTTGTCGAAGTTTATTTAAAATCGATATAATCTTTAATTTCATCCTGATCTTTAAAATTATGAACTCTCATCTAATGTTGTTGGACTTAAAAAAGAAAAAAAAAAATAGTCACTTAGATGTTAATTGAGGCTTGAGATCCTGTCCATTCACCAACAAAGTTCAAACTACTGATTAATCAAATTTATTTCTTCAAGAGACAAATTCAAATGTTACCCCCATTTGTTTGAAAATATTAATAAAACAACCCTTCAAGGTTATTCAATTTTAGTTTCTATATTTTTAATTATTTAATTTTAATCTATATAATTTTAAGACATCTTAAATTTAGTTTCCAAAATTAGTTTTTTGTTGTTGTTTTTGTTTTTGTTTTTTTTTATCCGTAGCATTTTTCTATAAATTTTGAAAACATGTTTACATATTTTATTTTCTTGCATTATAATTATTTTAATTATTTAATCAATTTAGATAAAACTTAACTTTTAGAGACTAAATTTAAGATTTATTGAAAGTATGGAGACTAAAATTGGGTAATTAAAAACATAGAGACTAAGATTTACAAACTTCAAAGTATAGTTACTAAAATGATATTTGAATATAAATTCTTTTGGATCATAAAAGATGGATTGTTGCTCAACACATAGGTAGAGAAAATGCCTCATGCCTTCAATTTTTTTTTTTTTTGGCTATTTTTTATTTGCAACTTTTAACAATTTTTTTGGGGGGAATAATCTTATTTATATTTTAATAAATTAAATATAATTTGAAGACTTAAGGAAACAAATTAAGATTAGGTAGGCATTTGGAATATCTATCATAAGTTTTAATTAATCTATTTATTCTTAAAAGGGAAATTGAATTTTAGATCACATTTCCATCCCTAGAAGATTGGAGAAACCTTGTTAACAAAAATGTTAATTTGATTTATTTAATTACAGATTCAACCAATGGATTTTGACTGAGTTTTATATATATTGTTTATTTGCTAATACGTTAATGATCTTCTATTAAAATAATTGAATCAAAATCCACTCTCCAATGAAATTGATTTGTCTATTGTTTATATAATCAACTAAGTTGGTGTATGAAATTTATTTAATTTAATTAAGATGTTTCCGCCATATTTTCTTTTAGTATAATAGGTATGAAAACTCAAGCCACAAATTTCTTGGTCGCTAAAATATTTATATGTCAATTGAGTTATGCTCGTTTTAGTGTTCTTCCACTATATTCTGTACAAATATACAAAATGACTCACATTTACCATTTAATAGCACAAATTATCAATTGGCATAGTGTTTGTAATATAACCACAAAGTCAAATGTTTGTTCCCCGCCCTACATATTGTAAAAAAATAATAATAATTATCATTATGGTTAAAGTCACTTATTACTTCTCTCATGGTCGAGTCTAAATTTTCACTCTCACATTTGTTTTAGGAAAAAGAAAAAAGTTAAATCACAATTTTAAACTCTAAATTTTCAAGTTGTGTCTATTAGACCTTTTAACATTCAAGAGTGTCAAATAGATCAATTTAACTTATAATTTTATATCTAATGGATAAAAACGAATTAATATCTAATAGGTTCCTAATTTCAATTTTGTGTCTAACATGTCCACTTTTGTAATTAAAAAAAAAAAAAACATATCAAATAAACCAATAACCTAAAAATTGAAAGTTCAACGACTTACTGAACACGAAATTGAAAATTAAGTTACTTATTGAAAAATTTTAAACTTAAAAACTTATGAGATGTCAGCTTAAAAATTCAATAAATAAACCTTTGCAATTCAATAAAAATAAAAAAAAAAAACTCTTTTTATAGTTATAGAAAAATGAATAAAAATATTTATAAATATAGCATAATTTTATTATTTATCTACTATAGACTCCTATTTGTGACTATCTCAGATAGATAGCGATAGTAGTTTATTGCAGGTAGACACAGATAATAGTCTATCGCACTATCTACCTGAGATAGACACAAATAGTAGTTTATTACAGATAGATAGTAAAATTCTGCTATATTTCTAAATATGTTCAACAATTTTATCATTTAAAATAATTTCACAAAAAACTGAGGAAAATACCAATTTATACCACTAAAATTTAGGAGTGTATCATTTTAAACCCTAAATTAATAATTGTATCAATTTAAATCCAGAACTTTTGTAAATGTAACAATTTATACCATCCATTACATTTTGTTTAGGAAAACTTTGTGTGAATCTCATAATTGTATCAACTAGACCACTAAACTTTCATAAATGGATGGGTTTAGATTCTTCGTCGAAACTTTCTTTGACGATAATGGACACATTTACTCTAATCGTCTATCTTGTAAAACTAACATTTGAAAAAAGTCTACACATGTGTGAAAATTAATGCATGAATAATTTAAAAAAAAAAAACAATCGTAAACAATGGTCTAAATTGTTTGTTGGTGTATAGAAATTTAGGAGTTTAATTTATTCAAATTATAGATTTCACACTATATTAGTTGAACAATATCGAGATGATTAATAGATTTAAATTGATACAATTATTAGTTTAAATTTTTTATTGATACAATTCTCAATGTTTAATAATATAAATTGATATTTGTCAATATATAGATATATTTAAATTAATTAATAGATTTTGGTATTTTATAATAACAAAGATTAAAAAAAAAAAAAAAAAAAAAAAAGTTATATCATATATGGGGATTGTGGTTCAATTAACTTGGGCATCATTGGTTTACGTTGCTTGTGTTCAATTGTGGAGTCAGGAATGGGATTAGTTTTTTTAACCATGGTTGGAACTTGGGAATCATAAATGAATTAGCTTCAAATGAAATTGGTCCACGTGGAAGAAAATGGGGCAGAATTTGTCTGAGCGCCCACATGGTAGCAGAGAGCAGAAGGCAAAAGGAAAACATCGCCAGATCGAAGAGAGAGTCTCGCATGGTCAACGACTCCGTAATTACTAATTAAATTGCCAATCCCATGTGGGATGAATAACCCATAAAACAAAACCATTTCCCTTTAATTAAATTTCATTCATTTTAGTGGTCCACTCCCTTTGCTTAATTTTCATATCATTTCCCTTCCCCCTTGACCCACTATTAATCTATATATTTTTATTCGTTTTAGATCCCAATGTTGTAGCCAATAAATAAATTGACGAGGGTGAAAATGTCTTTTCCACACATATATATCTTTTGTCAAGTGAAGATTGTTGGGAAGTTATTGCCTTTAATAATCTTCTTTCGTCCAATCTCTAACTTCAAGAGACAGTCTCTATGTCAATTTTCGATGAACATTTTTAATTATCTAAATTATAGAGAATGTATGAGTGAAATTTTGTTAGTTTACTATTTTTTCATATTGAATTATTATGTAACTAATATGTTATATATGTTTTTTTTTACTGAGGATGAGGATTTAAACCTTTGACTTTAAAGGAGAGAATGTATGTCAATTATTGTTGAATTAAGCTCATTTGTATATCTTTAATTACCTAAACTCTATTGGATGTATCGGTGAAATTTTGTTAATTTACTATGTTATTGTGTAAATTACTATGTTATACATTTTTTTTTTTTTTTTTGGTTTAAATTTCAACCAGGTATATATCTTCACCAAAGCTAGCATTGCTTGATTGGCATATGTATGTGTGTTAGCAATTGCATCTCCTATTGTACTAAAAATAAACCGAGCATATATATTACTCAATCGAATTATGTTCAAGGTGAGATGTTTTTGTTTTACTTCATTGATTTGGTAATTTCTATTTAAATAATACAAGCAATTTTAGAAGTGAGTTCCTTATTAGATAATTGCTTCTCTTTTTGTAATGTTTAATGGTTAAAAAACTCATATTATTCAAATATCTCGAATAGATGGTTAATACGAAACTTGGCCACATTCTCAAAAAGTTTATTTACATTTTTTTTTGTTTCTCTCAATCTTTGTCAGATCAAACCATTAAGATTAGAAAAAAAAAGGTTAATTAATAATGCCAACCCACTTGAACTATGTTCAACTCCTTGTTTGAGTGATTTAATGTTGATAATTTATTTCCAAATAACATGGACGACTCTAAAAGTGATTCTTAAAAAGTATAGACAATTATGACTCAATAAGAAACGCAGGTTAGCCTATCCTTGTCAAACTCTTTAATCCAAATAATTAATACATAATAAATGTGTTCTCAAATGAAAATTAACATATTAATAATTATGAGATTTAAAATAATCTTAGATTAGGTGGCCAATAATGGTTGTTTGATGGAAACATATATACTCGTCTTTCAAGGAAGGCTGATTAGTATTTATTTTAGACGATGCCTTTTTCTTAGTGGATAATAAACATAATTTTATCTTTTTCAAATCGATGGGTTGCCAAACATGTTCTAGATTCCCGAATTTGTGGTGGGGCGGCTTGGGTTGTTTTGTTTTATAAACAAAAGCTTTTTTTTTTTTTTTTTTTTTTTTTTTTTTTTTT
>QLSR01000256.1:768220-788220 GCA_031780015.1 Citrullus colocynthis
AAAAAAAAAAAAAAAAAAAAAAAAACACAAAATTAATTAAAATATTATTTTAGTTAATTTGGAAAGTATGTATTTCAATATAAATATTAAATTTAGTCATTTTAAGTTTTTTTTTTTTAATTTTTATTTTTTACAAAAATGGTTAGATAATATTTATAACTTTCATGCAAGAAAAATATACCAAAATTTTGGTGGAAAGATTACTAAATAATTAAAAATAATAATAAATTAAAGGAAAATTATCTTAAATAGCAAAACTGCTGAAAATATTTACAACTAATAGCAAAATACACAGTTTATCTGTGATAGACAGTGAAATTTTGCTATATTTGTAAATATTTTGGTTTCTTTTGCTATATTTGGAAAGAGCCCTAAATTAAATTTAAGATTTTATTGAAAATACATATGATTAAAATTTGACATCAAAAATAGTATTTTTAAAAATATATATTAAAAACTCAAAATTTTAGGTCCCATTTTGTAACAATTTTTTTTTCTTTGAAAATTAAGCCTATAAACACTACTTTCCCCTCCAAATTTATTCATTTATTATCTATTTTTTACCCATGGTTTAAAAAACCAAGCAAAAATTTGAAAACTAAAAAAAAAAAAAAAACTTTTAAAAACTTGTTTTTGTTTTTGAAATTTGGTAAAGAATTCAACTATTATAATTAAAAGAGATGCAAATCAATGTAAGACATAGAAAGGAAATAGGCTTAATTTAGAAAAACAAAAATGAAAGACGAAATGATAAATTAATAGAGTTCAATTTTTCATTTAATTTAATCCTCCTAAATTTAAAATTTAATTAAAAAAAAAAATTAGAAAGTAAAATGGCGTCCTACTCCTACTTCAATTATTTGTCCTTTTTCTTTTTAAATCGAGAAGAAAGTTTGTATGCACTTTAATTTACCATTCCCTCATAGAAATTTTATAATTCATTAACATTTTATTTTATATTTTTTTATTAGAAGAATTATGTTGATTACAAGAATTTGACCCTCTAATCTAAGGGACCTAATAGAAATATGTCTGCTCATTGAATTAAGTATATATTTGACATTTACATTTATTTTAACTTCATTTGCATTTGTATGATTTTTATATTGATGCATTGGAATTACTTTCGTGAAAAATAAAATAATTGGCCTTAGAAATTTTAATATATTTTTTTTATCTGCTACTTGAATTGAATTCAATTAAATTAATGTTTTTTTTTCTTCGAGAATGTGAAAATAATATTTTATTTAATCACATTAATATATAATGTATATAGAGAAAAAAATTATTTTAATGTGCTCCTATAAAGCGAGGCATCATAGATTTTATTTTTCTTTTTTTAGTAAAATGCACCATATATAGTTCAGTCCATTTATAATTGGTGGGAGATAGGCTCTCAATATTAATTTTAATTTTTTTTTTTTTTTTTATATTAGTATAATTCATTTGCTTATGATTTTTTTATAAAGGGTTTCTTATGACTGAATTAGTGTTATGAGCTGTCTGTTATGATTCACTTTATGTGCGTAGGAGAGGGAGAAGGAGACGGGTCCCGTTCCCCCGTACATTATTTGCATGAAGAGCCCACCCCCTAACACCACTTGTTACCAAAAATGCATAAAATAAAACACACAAAGCAATTAATAATAACAATGTTAAATTATATTATTAAACACATAAGATAGGGAGCTTGAAGTATAGAAGACTCGTGCTTTTTTAAAGTTGTATGTATTATTGGGTGCACTAGTGCATTTTCGGTGCATCGAACCTGAGAAAAAGAGACAATTCTCATTTCATTGTCTCGAGCCTTAGCTTCATCTATGGAGAAAGAGGCTTCATAAAATGTTAACCGCCTCGTCATTCAGCAAATTAAAACCTCCAAGCAATCCGATTCAATTAGGATATTTGATAGATTAAAAAAAAAATACTTTTAAGTCTAGCATATAATTGCTTCGAGAATCTTCACCTCATAGTAAAGAGGAATGAACTTCAAGCCAGTAAGATGTACATGACCCATATGATCTCTAAGCATCCATCCCAAATCGCTTGATTTGACAATCATCCTCAAACAATATTAGTATTCAACAATACTTTTTTAGTAAAAAGATTTCTTCAAATATTTTTCTTTAATTTTTAAAAATAATTATATGATATTTAAAATTAAGGAAAAAAATAATTTTAGATAATAGATGGTTTTTAAAGTTGAGTCTTTCTAATTTAAATTTTTATATAATTATTTAAAATAATAGAAAAAAATTATTGGAGGGACCTTTAAATTTAATTTCTAAAAACTTGGACTAACAAAGTAATTTTCTAAAAAAACAAGTACGAAAGTTGGAAAACAAATGCATGAATAGAAATAAAGGAACAAAAATGGAACAAAGGTTGGAAAAAACAACCTCGTATAATCCAAAAAAAAGAAGGAAAAAAAAAAAAAAACTCAATTCATTTTAACACCGTAAGACTTAATCTCTTTTTATATTTTAGTTTAGTACATGAACTACATATATTTATATTTAAAATATATATTAATCCAATATTTTGGATTCAGCCCTCCTGCCTCCAATTATACTCATATTTTTCTTTTGGGTGCTTACTGATTAGGTGAGTGGGATTTTCTTTTAATCAATTAATAATAATAATAATAATAATAATTATTATTATTATTATTGTTATTTGTGTTTGTGCTTTTAAACAAAAGCTCCTGTGGCTGTAAACTTTTCTTGGCAACCAACTTTATAAACGTACGATGCGTGCTTGTTGTGTGACTCGTGTGCAGCATGTGTTTAGAAAAGAAAGAAAAAGGTACTTTTTTGGGAGAAAAAGAAAGTGATGTTGCAATAAAACAAAATAAAAAGGTTTCGAATTCGAAGATGTAATTTTGTGGCAATTAGTAGCTGGATTTTTTTTTTTTTTTTTTAATATGGTTTTGGTCCTTTGTTTTTAAACAATGGACATTTTGTAGACCTTATGACACATAATGTTATAACAATCTTGAAGACATAAGAAAAAAAAGCGCAAATTAAAAAGATACTAAAAGGTAAAACATAATGTTTGACAATCCAGTTCAACAATTACAAAGTTTTACTTATTTATAAATACATGACAATTACGTTGACACACAAGATAATTTAACTTAGTGAATGATCAATTAGACTTCTTTTAAGTGTGAGACACCCTCTTAATGGAAACTTCTATCTTTTATCTTGAAACCTTCAATTGAATACTACTTTACTTGGAATACCTAGGCTCTCCATAAGTGTGAGAATCTATTTTACAATTGCAGTAAACGATTCATTAAGATCCAGAGAACCACTCTATATCGACAATAGCAAATGCTTCACAATCACAAGGATTGACACTCGCGAAAATCTTCTTTCTAAAACAACACAACTAGCTCAAAAATGTCTTCAAAGTCATAACCCTAAAATGCATCAAAACAACTCCATATATATGCTTGACATAAAAGGATAAACATATAAAAGTCAGCCAACCAAGCTTAGAGAAGGAAAGAATCGTCCTTCAAAAATAATGTGAAAGACATCTTGTAGGACATAACATGAGACATAATGATCAGCATCTTGAGGGACAATAAGAAGCAAATGGTTACCAACAACCATAACATACTTAAAAAAATATAGCCAACATCAATTCTCTAACAAATAGAAAAAAAGTCAAAATATTAATTTATGTTTACGTACATTCTATAAATTTTTAAATTAGCTTATGATTCATTTTTATCCTTTGTCAAAATATTAATTTAAGTTTTATATACATTCTATACATTTTTAAATTAGCCCCCCTTCACACAACATTTAAATATGGTCTTTTATTGCATGCAAATTGAGCTTAGTTTTCATAGTTATTATTAGGAATTTTTTCAAATATAGCAAAATGAACAAAATATTTACAAATATAGCAAAGTTTTACTGTCTATCTGCGATAGACCGGGATAGATTGCAGTAGACTACTATTTGTGTTACAATGGACACAGATAGTAGTCTATATCGATCTATCACAGATAGACAGTATATTTTACTATTTCACCACTTTTTTCATCAATTGAAGTTTGAGTTTGTTTCTGATTTAGTACTTAGGTTATAAAAGGTTACACTTTTACTCTTGAGTTTAATGTTTAGTTAGTTCATACATTTTAAAATTTTACACTTTTGTCCTTATTTTTATTGGGGTTAATTATTTTTAGTCAATATTAACTTCAGTTAAACAATTTAAAATAATTATGATTTAGAATTCTATAATTTTAATGGTGACTACTAATGGATGAAACCCAAAAAAAAAAAGTTCTAAAAACCTTAAAAGCTAGAACCATATAGAAAATAAATTTTAATAAAAAATGCAATGGTTGTAAAAATATTATATTTTAAAATTTAGAGACTAATTGAAAAATAACATTAATTGCTAAATGGCATAATAATAATAATAATAATAATAATAATAATAATAATAATAATAATAATAATAATGCAACATCTTAAAACATAGAGACTGAACGTAAATTATACTAAAAAGTCATAAACTAACAAAATATTTTTCTTTAAATAAAGTATTAAACTACCTATTTGTTTTTTTTATCTAAATATAACTTAATAAATAAAGTACCAATCTTATTATATTTATGTCCGAATGAATATAGCTCAACAATAATTGATATCTACTATAGGTCGAAATATCAATCCGCATTTAATGGATTTAATTTGTTTTGTTGCACTAAAAAAAGTATACTACATTTCTAAGATTGAAATAAAAAAAAAAAGGCCTTTTTTTTTTAAAAAAAAAAAGATTTTCTGCATTACAACTTGTATTTCGTCTTAAAAATTTATATTATTTAATTAAAAGCTCTTACTTATAAGTTTGGACAAAATTAACCTTTTTATTTTATTTTATTTTAAAAATTTGAAAATTATTTTGTATTCTTATTCTCATCCATCAAGTTTTTGACTTTGTAAGAGTAGTATTTATTAAATTCAGTTTATATTCAATTAATGGAAGATATTTTCTAATATCATTGTCTTGATTTCAGTAGTTTTGTTTTTAAGGATATTTTCTTCTAATCAATTAAAAATTTTCCTTTTTTACAAATTTCAGATTTTGAATTAAAATTTGGGATTTTAGATGGATTGCAGTTAATGTAAAATTATAGTTACAAATCTTTGTTTTGTTTGTGTTCTGTTTCTTATGAGATTTATTCTACGTATATACGAGATTTATTTAAATTGTAATTAGAATAAATACATATTTAAAGTTATTAAATAATTTATATTTAACCTCTTTTCCATTGAAATATATATTTCACATATTTTGACATAGTATATACACGCATATAAACTTAGATAGATAACATCCTTAAATTATTTGAAACAAACTCATATATATTTGAAATTGAAAACAAAATGTAGAAATAAACCTCATATATATATATATATTTCATATGTTTTTTCGTGTTTCTATTTTATTATTATTATTTAAAAAAACGTCTGAATTTTCTGAAGGGTAATATAAATATTTAGACGATATTTGTGTGTAATATTTATCCCACCAGACTATTTGTAAAAGGAAAATAGGGAGTTTAAGACATTGTTGGAAGTCGGCCATTAAGTTAAATGTGTATAACCCTTTTTCCTTTTCCCAAGGCCAAGGCCCATTTAACTATATGTCAGTCAGCCGAGGGCCAAGTTAAACCATATGGGCTTCGGCCCACTTTCCCAATTCGACCTTCTTCAAAATGAGGGAGAAGTGAAGAAGTTTAGTTCTGGCTTCAGCTGCTCACGCTCCGTTTGAATTTTTTATATATATATTTTATATTTTATTTTTAGTCGTTTTTAAAAAATAAAACAGAAAGTGTTAGTTTAGTTAATCTCAATTTGGCACAAATATCGTCCTAATGTTTATATAAAATAGTACAAATATTTTAAGACAATAATGTTATTGAATGAAAATTTTTGAGAAATTGCAAATCATTACGTTGTTCTGAATTAATGATAAAATTATTATTGTTTAGTTTGACGAATTACAAATTAAACTAAAGATTAAAAAAATACTTTTGGTGTCTAAACTTTCGTGGAAATAACAATTTAGTTTCTCGACTTTGGTTTGTAACGATTTAGTCCATTTACTTACGATATTGTAATAATTTGGTTCCTGAATTTTAGTGTATAATAATTTGATTCTCATACTTTCACATTTGTAACAATTTAGTCCCTAACGTGAAAGAATTTGTCAAAATTAGATGTCAATTTTTATTATTTTGTATTGTAGACTTTGTATTATAAAAAAAATATTGAGTCTCTAATTTGTTTATCAGTTTCATTTATGCAAAAAATCTCATTAACTTTTAACACTAATTTCTACGATAGGAACAAAATTGTTACAAATTTTAAAGTATAAAGACTAAATTGTTACATAGTAAAATTTAGGGACTAAATTATTACAAAATTGAGAGTACATAGATTAAAATTATTTCAAATCAAAGTTTAGAGACTAAATTGTTGCTTTTAAAAAGTATAGGAAGTAAATGTGATTTTAACTCTAAATTAAGCGATATTAAAAAAATTGTTCATTTTCCATATTTTGAATTTCTTTTTGAAATATCATGCCATCATTATTATTTTAAATAGAAAAAATTCAAAAAACATCAGACAAGTTGTAAATAACTTAGGTGATTTTGCTATATTTAAAAACCACATTTTTTTAATTAAAAAAATATATTTCAAGCTGATTTTCATTCCAACAATTCGCTCATAATATAATAATTAGTTAATAAAATTACCTCAAATTTAGATTTATAGTTTACAAATTACCGCATTTGAAACTGTTGATCAAATATTAGATATTGATAATGACCTCACATTTAAAAAATTAAGAGGCCTTAACGAATCTTTATAAGTTAGATGATGGAACTCCACGTTATTCTTATTTAAAATCAATGATTTTATAGATATATAGTTGAATTGATGATTTTAATAAATAACTTTGTTCAACGAAATTTTTGAAAAATTTTGATTTGTTGAATTCAAACTTCGTATGTGAGTACAATTTTTAATATTTGATTATTTGATTCTTACTCTAAAAAAGAGAACTTTAATCATTGAGTTTGTTGATCTTCTTGGATGATCTTCCTGCACTTGATGATCTTTTTGGAAGATCTGCCTATGAACTTGTTGATCTTCTTGGAGGATCTACATTTGAGCTTGGGTTCAATTGCTTTTGGGCCAAATTGAGATTGGGCTTGGACTCAATATATTTTTTGGTCAAATATTCTCACAATGAGCTTGAATTGGGTTTGGTTTTGAACTTTAATTATTTAACTCAATCTAATTTATAATTTCCACAATGGGTTGGACTTTTGTTGTGATGATGTGGCGCAATTTGGGTATTTAAAATTTCTCATTCAACAAACTTTTTGATATATATAGTTTACCAAATAGAAATATAACTGATATAATTAAAAACAGTATTTATGAACCATATTTAAGAGTTCCAAATTAAAAAGAAGAAAAAAAGTTTGGAAACAAAAACCAAAAACCAGATTTTGGAGTTTTTTTTCCCTTTTCAAATTCCTTCATGATCTCAAGAATGTTTTCAGAAATTTAGAAAACAAAAAATTAATTATATTATCGAACAAAACTATTTTGAAAAAAAAACCCAAAACCAGATTTTGGAGTTTTTTTTCTCTTTTCAAATTCCTTCATGATTTTAAGAATTTTTTCATAAATTTATAAAATAAAAAATTAATTATATTATTGAAATAAACTATTTTTGAAAAATAAAATTTAAAAATAAAAAAACAATAATTAAAAAAAAACAAAAAACGAATCCGTTACAAAAAAGAAATACTCCTAAAATAATGAGGTTTTTTTTTTTTTTTCAAAATAGTTTTGTTCGATAATATAATTAATTTTTTATTTTATAAATTTATGAAAAAATTCTTAAAATCATGAAGGAATTTGAAAAGAGAAAAAAAATTTTGAAAAAAAAAAAAAAAGAAAACGAATCCGTTACAAAAAAGAAATACTCCTAAAATAATGAGGTTTATTATTATTATTATTATTATTATTATTATTATTATTATTATTATTATTATTATTATACATAGTTGAATTGAATGACTAAAACAAAATGTTGGAAAGATAGTGAGTCCGTGACTAACAGTGGAATAAACATAGAAGATTGTTATGTCTAACTTAAAAAAGTTTTTGAAGTATAAATCTAACCCTTTTTTAAAAACTTCTTTTTCTAACTTCTTTTTCAATTTTTCAACTTTTTAGTGAAGAGCTCCATAATGTGAAATGACGTTTTTGTCCTCACAAATTTCAAGTAAGTTCAAACGCCATTTTGAGTCCCAACGCATGCTGTTGTCTTCCTCTTCTATTAAAATTACCAGTAAAGGGGGGAAATTGAAAAATACACTCAATGTTCGACTTCTTCCCAAAATCATCACTCTCCTTCCTCTAAAACTTCCTCTAACCAAATCATTCCCTCCGTCCCTTCTTCTCTATAGAATCCATTTTGGAAAAAAATCACGATTTCTGCTAAGTAATGGACCTTAAATGAATAACTCTATTGTTTTTTTTGAAAACAACTAGACACTTAGACTTTCAAAATGAAAAGAAAGGTGAGTTTGAACTTTGCAGGTCGATGTGAGGAGAACTTACTAGGAAGGAAATGTGTTCTGGGACTTTTCCCTTAAAGTGTTGATTAGAACTTTACGAGAAAAATCACAGAGGGCTCAACTCCTTCCCGATAAGTTTGAACTTACTAGGAATTGAGCTCTATGTGATTTTTCGGTAAAGTTGGTCATCAGAACTTTACAGGAAAAGTCACAAATAGCTCAATTCCTACTCGATAAGTTCAAACTTACCAGGAATGAAGCTCTTTGTCTTTTTTCTCATAAGATTCTTCACCAGTTGACCTCATGTTGCCATCTAGGCAAAACCCGAGAGGTGGTGCTTAGGAAGTTGAGTAGGGTCCAACTAAATAGTAATGATAAAATAAGTAACTAAATAAATAACCACATTGATTAATCAATCAAATGAACATTAGAAATTAAAGAATCAAATAAGGAGTTAAAATAGTTCCATACAAATATATTTACAAAAGTTTATATCTATTAATGAAATAAACAGTCCGCAACGGTTATCGGCAAGTTTTCTGATTGTGGCCACTCTGCCCACATCTCTTGCATTTATAGACTTGACGAACCTCAAATAAGTAGGAACTTTAAATCCAAATTTGTACAGACATCTAAGAATAAGGTTATGACGGTTTGGGTCAACCCCACTTAGCTTGTACAACTCTAACAGAAATTCATCATACTCAATATCACATCTTACTTGTAGACGCCCTAGATTACCCCTAAGTAATCTCAGTAGGAAAGTAGTAGGAAGGAAAAGAAAGAAGAAGAAAAAAAAAGGAAAAAAATTGATTCGGTTAAATTTTCCATAAAGTTGACAAAATAAGGAAAAAAATTGATTTTGTCAAATTTCCCATAAAGTCTATTTTTTTTTTCTTTCAAGAAAACAACAATTATCCTTCAACTTACGAGGTTCTTTCCTATAAAGTTGATTGCAAAATACTATTTTCTCAAGAATTCCAACAAATCTAAACATTTTCTATAAAGAACCTTTTCCCCACACAAAATAAAACAACTATTTTTTTTTAAAAAAATTTCAACAACGTAAAATACGTGAATAAAAGAGAAAAATGCCAAAACAACATTCATTTCTATTTTTTTTTTTAAATTTTCAACAACGTAAAATGAGTTTTTTTTAAAATTAGATTTATCCCGAAAACTTTTTACGTTAGAAATAATAATTTTTCAATAAACATGGAATTTTAAGGGTGGAAGGAAAACAAAAGTGTCAAGTCAACGCAAATGCTAAAATAAGGTAATTTATTTTATTTTTATTTCAAATGGTTGGATTTGAATAAAATAAAATAAAAAATAAACAATAACAATAATAATAATTTGGTAGATGTTGCAACAGGTTGAGAAAATTATAGTCTCTTCAACAGCCATCAACTGCCAACCAACGCCAACAAGTACACTCTAATTAAATTTCATCCCAAGTCAACGCATATTACAGGAAAATGCGACTTTGTTTATTGTGAAATTATTTAAATACAGTAAAGAAACAAAATGAAACTTTAGGGATTTAAAAATCAAAATTTATACTATCAACCTCGATATCAAATATTTAAATATTCACTACATATTGAATTTAAAGAAAGAAGAAAATTAGTACATATAAATTATTGTTTAAAACGAGATAAAGCTTATATGAAACAATTTAGTTATTGTGTCTAATAGTTCCTTGAGAATTCGAAAATATGTAATTATGAGTCAATAAACTTTTTGATAAATTTGAACTAAGAGATTTTGAACTTATCTGATATTCTTAGAATTCACGAACTTTTGAAAAACTTCTAAATTAATAATTAAAAAAACAATAATAACTTCTCCCTCAAGACTATTTGAAAATCATCTTTAAATGTTCATTTATGTCTACCTACACTTAACACTATTTAGAACACCTGTTTGGCTATGGTTAATACAAAGTCTTTTTTCTACGATGGACACTTGAATAATTTTTATATGTTCAAATACGTAGAAACATGTTCACATAAATTTGAATCGTTTTTGTATTTTCACTTAAATGTAAAATAATTGAGAACTAGTAAATTACAAAAATTGTTTTTTTAAATTAAAGTATAAAAAGTACAATAACAAATTAAAATTTTGCCTTTTTTTTTATCACGGTCTATTATTGATAAATAATGAAAATTTTATATATTTATAAAATAATTTGATATTTTTTCTATTTATAATAATTTTTCTTTTAATTTTAGTATAGATATAAAAAAAATGTATTCAAATTCATTTCTCAAGCTAAAGTATACAAAAATGTAATCACAAAAAATTGAAAAAAAAAAATTCAACTTTGACTTTTTTTCTTTTTAGTTTTATTATAATGGTAGGAAATGAAGCATAAAAATGTGATTAAACTTCTTCCTTAAATTAAAGTATAAAAAATATAATAGTTAGAGTACATTACATTTTATTCCAATGACAGATTTACTGTATTTTCTTTATCTATGTTTTCATTCTCAATATATATATATATATTTTTGTTGGATTTAGTGTTTATTTAATATTTCATTCATCTTTATAAAATTTAGCTAATTATTAAATATATTTTGATTAATCTAATTATTCAATAATACAAAAAAAACAACGACAATTAAAGAATAAAATTAAAAAGAAAAATACTAATGTAGATTAAATTTAAGACTTAACACTTTAACGGAGAGAGATAGAGGAAAAATAAAAAGACAGGAATGGGCTTTTATATTTTCAATGTAATCTTATGGAGCAGTGCAGAATAAACAAATTAATTCCGTAATTTCACTTTTTCAATATTCAATGATTTACCTACATGGTTGGAAAAGTATTATTCACTTGAAAGACCACAAACTTCCCAAGAGAGCGTTGACGTGACCACGACTATCATTCTCATACATCACCGACCAATCACATTCAAAGACGTGGAAAAAGTTTTGTTTAAAACAAAAATAAAAAATAGGACTTTCGTGACTCAATGCTGAACCAATTAAAACCAAATTTTGTATCAATGTTGGTGATAAATTCATAATTAAATCAGCGTGGGCGAAACTCAGTGATGTACGTTAAAAGATTAAAACGATAAATTTGAGAAAGCAAATCATCAAATTGCGGATGTGTATTTCTAAATTAAAATATTCAATTAGGTATTAAAACATTAAGTTACGTTAAATTATTTTAAATAAAAAAAAAATGTCAAATTAGTTATAAATATAGAAAAAATTTACTCTTTATCAATGATAGACCTCTCTCATTAAGCAATACAAGTCTATTGCGATTTATCGTCAAGTGATAGAAGTCTATTGCGATATATCACTGATGACCAATGAAATTTTGTTACATTTATAAATGTTTTCCCTCATTTTTGCTATATTTGAAAATAAACCCTTTTATTAATGTAGTTAATAAAATTTAAGATGTTTATCAAATGCTAAAGAGAGTTAAGATATAAACAATTCAAGAGAGGTATTACAAGACTTTTTAATGTGGTTCGATTTATTCAACCTACTCCACCAGATCATGTTTAAAGAATAAGATTAATCAATCAAATGTTAGTACAATTTACAGCTAATTTTGACTTATGCATATAAATAACTCTCTCCTTAAATCATGTTGCAATGGCTAATCGACTCCTCATTTAATTGATTTTTTTTTTTTTTAAAAAAAAAAGAACGCAAGCTTCCATTGTGTTGGACCAATGTTTGAACTTTTTTCAACGGTGAATATGTATGCTCCCAAGACTTGATAATATGTCTCATATATATAAAAAGAGTCTCAACTAAGTACTGCAAAATTGGAACAATTAAGAGTAACAAATGTGTTCGACCAATCTCGTTCGTTGTTAGACCACAATCATCTCAATTTAAATTAAAGAACTAATAGTAAAAAAAACTTAATGTTGTAAAATTGAGGAGTAAAATGACGCACAATGAGAAATATAATATAATATAATATAATATAAATAAAATAAATAACAATAATAAAATAATAAAAGTGAAATATGAAAATAGAAAATTTCTTCAAATTTCTAGGAATTCTCAGCAATGTGTGAGACATTAACATATATAAAATGCCACTATTTATAGGAATTTTGCAAATAGGAGGTGGAAATACATGGCTACTAAAAATGGATGATTATGAGACACATGACCTTTGGACACTACGTATGGGCATCTAAATTACACATATTTTTTTAATATTTATAATACTCCATCTTAGATGCCTATTTTATATATATGAAATATGCCTAATTAAAGAATACAATATATTTCGCATAATCTAATACTTCCTAAAGAATACAATATATTTGCTCACTCGCATAGAAACATCACTCGAGATCTATGAGTCGTCTCATTCCAATGTTTTGCACCAATTTTCAAAGGTTTCAATTTGTAATGCTTTTGTAAATAAGTCTGTCAGGTTATCTTTCGAACAAATTTGTTGTACAGTGATGTCGTCATTTTCTTCAAGATCATGATGGTAGAAAATCTTTGGTGAATATGCTTTGTTCTATCTCTTTTAATATATCCTTCTTGGATTTGAGCTATGTACGTTGTGTTGTTTTTGTATAATATCATTGGAACATTTTTATTAGAAGATAAACCACATGTTTAATAAATGTGCTGAGTCATCAATCTTAGCCATACACATTCTCGACTAGCTTTATGAATTGCAAGAATTTCATCATGATTTAAGGAAGTGGTCATTATGGTCGATTTCACTGACCGCCATGATATAGCAGTTCCCCCACATGTGAATAGATGACCTGTTTGAGATCTAGTCTTGTGTGGATCCGATAAATATCCAAAATCTGCATAACCAACTAAATCAAAATATGTTTTGTTTCAATAAAACAAACTCATATCCATCATTCCTCTAAAATAATGGAGTATATGCTTAATTTCATTCTAATGTCTTTTTGTTAGAGAAGAACTGTATCTAGCTAATAAGTTTATTAAAAATGCAATATGTGGTCTTGTATTATTAGCGAGATACATAAGTGCAGCAATTGCACTAAGATATGGTACTTAATGACCAAGAAGTTATTCATTATTATCCCGAGGTCAAAATATATCTTTCTTCACATCTAGTAAACAAACTTCCATTGGAATGTTTAGTAGATGTGCTTTGTCCATATAGAGACTTTTCAAACTTTTCCTGTATAAGTTAACTGATGAACAAATATTCCATATGCTAAATGCTCAATTTGCAAGCCAAGGCAAAATTTTTTTTTTCCCATATCTTTTATCTCAATTTTTTTTTTAAAGATATTCTATTCCATTTGAAAACTCTTTGGGAGTTCTAATTATATTTAAGTCATCAACATATATCGTTATAATAACAAATTTTGACTGTGATTTTTTTTGTAAAAACACATGGACATATTGGATTATTTTGACACCCTTCTTTCAAAAAATATCCATTTAGGTGATTGTACCACATTCGTCCTGATTGTTTCAATCCATATAATGATCTCTGTAACCTTATTGAATACAATTCCTAGGAACTTGATTTATATGTTTCAGGTATCTTAAATCCTTCTGGGATTCTCATATATATATCATTATCAAGAGATCCATATAAATATGTTGTGACTGCATCCATAAGATGAATGTCCGGATTTTCATACACAATCAGACCAATTAAATATTTTAGTGTAATTGCATCAACCACTAGAGAATATGTCTCCTCATAATCAATATCAGGTCTTTAAGAAAAACTTTGTGCAACTAGTCTTGCTTTATATCTTGTTACCTCATCATTTTCATCTCTTTTCCTCAGAAATACCAATTTGAATCCCACAGGTTTAACAACTTCTGGTGTTTGGACTACTAGTCCAAAAACCTAACGTTTTCAAAGTGAGTTTAATTCTACCTCGATTGCTTCTTTCCACTGAAGCCAATATTTTTCATGTCAACATTCTTCAATTGATTTTGATTCAAAATCCTCATTTCCAGATATAATATCAAGAGCAACATTATATGCAAAAATGTTGTCAATAACTACATTAGTTCAATTCCATCTTTTCCCTGTTATGACATAGTTTATTGAAATCTCATTATTATTTTCAGGTATTTCTCATTCTTCACTAATTTGACTATCAGTCATGTCTAGGGTTTCTTCATGGATATTTACATCCTCAACCAAGCCTTTTTTACTATTGTCTATTTTTCTTTTTCGGGAATTTTTATCTGAAAACCTACTAGTCTACCACGCTTCTGGTGTGTCCCAAACTCATTAATGACAACTTGCTGTGTTAGGAAATCAATTTTCGATGGAACGTTTGCAATTAGTATATGTGACTTAATTACTTTCTTTGCATCTATAAATGCATCTGGTAATTGATTTGTTATATTTTGCAAATGAATTATTTTATGAACTTCAAGTTCACATTGATTTGTACGGGGATTTAAATGAGACAATAACGATGCATTCCATGTAATTTCTTTTTCCAACTTTTTAATTCCTCCCCCTAATTTTGGAAAATTTGTCTCATTAAAATGACAATCAGCAAATTGTGTAGTAAATACATCACCCGTTAGGGGTTCAAGATATCTAATAATTGATGGGAAATCAAATCCAACATATATTATTCCTAATCTCTCTTGAGGGCCCGTCTTAGTGCGGTTATGGTGGAGCAATTGGAACATATACTGCACATTCAAAAATTCTCCAATGGGAGATATTTGGTTCATAGCCATAAGCTAGCTGTAATGGCGAGTACTTATGATAAGCTATTAATCTAATGCGTATAAGTGACACTTCATGCAAAGTAGCATGACCCTACATAGATGCAGGAAGCTTAGCTCTCTTGAGCAATGGTCTAGCAATTACTTGCAAACATTTTATAAATGATTATATTAAACGATTTTGTGTATGAAAATGGTCAATAATTATCAAAAGCTTGAGATGTAAATTCACATGAATTATCAAGACGAATAGTTTTAATTGTATAATCAAGAAACTGTGCTCTTAACTTAATTATTTGAGCAAGTAATATTGCAAATTCAAGGTTTTGACTAGATATTAAGCACACATGTGACTGATGTGCCACAACTTGGTGTTACCGCTAGTGCATGGGTCAAGTTGTTTAAAACGACTTCAAAGGCTGAGTATCGTCTTTAGGGCATCAGTTTGATTATTCTTTTAGCTATTCAAAGGTTCTTCCAATTTTATTTAGGGGATCGAATTGTAATGACACTTAAGCTAAACTAGTGTAAGTAAGCAAATAAAAGTGATCAAGATATAGAAATTATCAACTAAGAGTCGTTTTAGGGAATATATTTCATCAAAAGTATCAGTAAACACAATTGCCTGACCATTAAAGTAATTAACACAACTCTAGATCTATAATTCTTTTATTCGGATTAAATCTTTCGAAAGAAATTTTTTCTTTTACTTAAGCCCTGATTACTAATTTCTTTAAACAAGGTGACTAAGCAAAGCATTAAGAACCTTCATCAGTAATCTCTACCTTTATCCAACTAAGTTATGTGTTTTCAAACGATAGCTAGTATGCATGATCTAATTTAAACATACTTCTTCAAGCAATATTTAAATCATAGAATCATTCAAACATTGACCAAACATTCGAAGAGTTAAGAACCATCATGCTAGAAAGCGTAAATGTAAATTAATATTCAAGAAGCAAAGTGTTCAACAATTTAAACCTAAGAATTCATCTATCCTTAAATCATGAGAAATCTAGCCTAACATGGCTTCTATAGACAAAACTCATATTAGAACAACAAAATACAACAAATAGACCAAGAATGAGGAAAGGGAAGTGAAGTTATCCAGCTTCCAAGCTCGTCTCCGCGATGGATTTGACCTTCCAACAAACCTCAAACCTTTTGCCATTATGAAATCTTCATATCTTGTTCTAAACTCTCACTCTAGGTCTCAAATTCTCCAAATTCTGATGTAGAAGTGGACTAAGAACCTCCAAATTTATTGAAGTGGCTACCCAAATATTTTTCAAATCTATAGATTTTTTTTTTTTAAAAAGGAAAGTTGTCATCGTGATGCTGACCGACATAAAAGGGTGGCGGCTGCGGCCCTGTGAGATAGAGTTGCACCACTGTGCGGCTGCGGCCCTTTTGATTTGCTACCATGTGATACTCTCGGGTTTTAGCATTGACGCAACGCCCCCTAGTGTTACGATACTGCCCTGTTTTTAGGGTTTTTGCTATTTTTCTTCTCTTTTTCATCCGGTTTTGGCTTGATTTGGTTCTTTTGACTTCCAAAACTCATTTTCTTCATAATTACCTGAAAACTACTAGCAAACAACATCAAATCTAAAAGAAACATCTCTAAATCAAAGGCAAAGAAAGCAATTTTTAGGTGCTTTTCACCACCCCAGACTTAGAGATTTGCTAGTCTAGAACAAATAAAAAATAAACCCATAGGGAAATTCAAAATAAGCGTGCTATTGATTCATGCCTCAGAGACTAACATATCAAGAGCTCAAGTAGAAACATTCACACATATCTATATTGTTAAGATCATTTAAGGTCAAATCTCGTCATCCCCCATGTGTGTTTGTGCAAGCCTCCTTTAATTCAAAAACAATAACTCAAATTAGGACTTAAGAGAGTTTCTTTAGTTTTCCCCCTACTCTAGCTCATGCACCAATCTTCAAGAATTCACACATTTCAAATAGGTAACATGTTCACTAAGGTGCCTTAATATTCAATATTTTTTTACATAGGGGCACTAACTTTCACACGTTCACTGTAGGGACTCATACCTAGTTAATTCCTAAACATCCTTACTGATACAGTAAAGGTAGCTCTTTCTACCCCCATCCATGCATACTTGTTACAAATTTATCATAATTTAAATGGTGCAAAAGATAGGCATGTAAAGCTCATATATTTTTTTGCGCACTTTTTCAAAGGCATAAAAAATCTTGCAAACTTTTTTTAAAGACATAAAAAATCTTTTCTTCTTCCTTAGTCTAACATTATAAACTATCATGCATTTCAACTCTCTAACAGGTGGGTCTTTTGGAGTGACAACCAAATACACTCAACTTAATCCCTTTCTAAGTCAAATTTTCTAAATTAAAGTGACTACATGTTCAAGAGTATGGGAGACTTCAAGAGGGACTTAAATAGATCAGAACTCGTTATCCTATTTCCACAATAAGTCATCCATTATGCATATTCAAGTCTCATCATAGCCAAGCAACATCAAAAGCACATAATCATAAAACATTTCCATCATAGTTTAAAGCTCAAGTCGAATTCTTTTTTCCAAAATACAATTAACATGCACATAATTATTGAAAAAAAATTAGCATGCATAGCAGGATAAAATCATACCAAAGTACAAAATATGTCTCCCACCCCAAACTTAGAACGATGCATTGTCCTCAATGCATAAAAGAATAAAACAAAGAGATACAAGCCTGGGAGTGTACAGGACTCCACCAAAAGGCTTGGCCGAATGAATACTTTGTGTTATAAAAGGGATCCTCGAAGAGAGACTAGGAACAAAAATATTAGGAATGTCACCCACCTACTAAAAAAAAAAAAAATACAAGAAAGGATATAATTGAAATAACAATAACATTTTTGGGTTTTATGTCCTAGAACTCGTAGTTTGTAAGTTTCAGAATTTATTTTCAATAAAGTTGTTATCGAGATTTATTCACTAAAGTTGTTATTGAATATGTGAATTTCATTTATTAAAATCCAATAACTGGCTATAAGTTGAATACTTAGACTTTATGTGTAGACATAAAAGTGGACCAAGTTTAAGTAATAGTCAAAACGGTCTATAGTATAGGGATAAGACTGGGTATCTTATCTTGAGGACACTATGGATGCGGTCCATTTTGTATTTGATACAAATGATGTGATCCTATATCGTTCATGTAGAGACATGTGAGTGGGGGCATCCTATGCAATGAGTTTGCATAAGATCGAACCATGAAATAATCACTTTTACTTTATAACACCGTTTGTTGTTAAAACTGTTTATTTGAACCTAATGACCTAGGTAACTCGATATTAATCCTACGTTAACTATGAGATTATCCTTTAATCTGCATGGGTGAGAGTCGCCCGAGTTCACCGACTTAATAAACCCCTCATTTTAGGGATTAGATTAGACAGATAGCTGGGGACATAGTTCTGTAAGATGGAATTCATTCCTAGCTTAGTAGAGAAGTTATTCCTTTTGCTGACTCCGGGTCTTGAACAAGGGACCCCACCCTCTCATTGGCCCGAGAGGAACTCGGTTTGATGGTTGGACCACAAACCAAATGTTGATTAAAGGATCAGTTGAACTTAAGGAACGAGATGTAATTACAGGGGTAAAACAGTAATTTTGACCCAACTGTAATTACGAACAACTGGTGAAGGATCGACTTACTATCATGGTTATATTACATGGACAAAAATATATCTACAGTGAGGAGAGTGCAGCTACTAGGCTATAGTGGAGTGTCTCGGTAGTTAACGAATGGTAAAATATTTTTAAATGTGATTTAAATATTTTTCGGATGAATAGAGATTCATCGAAATTGGAAATTGTCAGGATAAATGGTTAATTTATTAATTTAATATAATTAATTCATTAATTATTATTTAAATTAATTATTAGATTTAATTTAAGAAATTGGAAATTAAAAATCAATTTTAGATTTATGAAATTCAAAATAGATTTTAGTGGTTTTATTCATTTTCTTGCACGGTTGAAGTAGGAGGTGGTCTCTCCTCCTTCTTCCTTAAACTTCACACTTACACCACTTAATCCACCTTCTTTATTAGTAAATTTGGTGTCAATTTGCACGTTTAACAAATTTGCATGGTTTCTTCCATAAATAAAAGAAAGGAATTAAGGAGAGGGTTAGAGATTCTAAGAAAATTATGCTGAAATTTCTACCTAGTTCAAAGTTCTCCAAAAACTTATTTCCATACAATTTTACTCCAAATTCATCACAATTTGGATTCCACAATCTGTTCTAAGCCAAGAGAATAACAACGAAGACTCTTGTGGTGGTCCACAAAGTGTTCGTGATCAGAAACTTGAAGAAATTTGATTCAATTTTGAACTATAACAAGTAAGTGTTCTTTTTCTGTTTTTCGATTTTAGAACAAACATGTTTAATCTTCAAAATTAATATAATTAAAGTGCTTTAGATCCTAATTGCTTACGTTTTTTCTTTGCTAACTCTTTCAAACGCAAGTAAAACTTGGGTTGCCTCCCAAGAAGCGCTGAATTTAATGTCTTCCAAGCTAGACGACAAAGGAGATTCTTTATCAAGGCACATAAAAATTCTCCCATTTTTTGTGGCACTTCTTGCTTGAATCAATGTAACCTACAAAGTTTTGAAGGCTTACTCTCTTTTCAT
>QLSR01000256.1:793220-878492 GCA_031780015.1 Citrullus colocynthis
TCGGTTTCGAGTTTGTCAAAAAAATGGATTAAAAAACCGAGCCAACCGTTGATTATATATACAGTAGTGTCAGATAACGTTTCAAAAAGATTGACTGGTTTGGTGGGTGAGGAAACTTCCTTTGATACACTAGGTCACGAGTCAAACCTAATGGAGTGAGAAATTTTATTTTATTTCAGAGAAAATGCTGGTTGCAAAGTGTCTTATCAATTATCCCAGCCGCCAAATTGCCCGACACGTGTGATGTACAATTGGCAAACTGAGACCGTCGGTCTAAGCAGTTTAAGCGGCTCAATTTTTTAGTGTGTACACCCCTAACGTATATTAAGCAATATGGATATATTGTCTACGAAAAAAAGTGTTTTTAAAGAATGTATTTTTTTAAAAAAACATTTTCTATAAAATGAGTTTAAAATTTAAACACTTACGTATTTGGTTATGTATTTTTATGAGTGTTTACATACATTACTTTGTTTGGTTTGTCCTATACAAAAAAATGTTTATATGTAAGTTAAATTACCATAAAGTATTATTGAACATTATGAACTACTTTCATAAAGAAACACATATATTTTGATTTTTTTAAAAATTAAATATATTTTGAAATTAATCGCACATTATTTTGAAGGTATTGAATTTTTTTAGAAACTTTAAATTATTCAAAATTAAAACTAAACATTAATTTTATTTTTTGTATAAATTTTTTTTGGAAAAATCAATTTTAGAAACACAAATATCTTCGAAATGTAAATACATTAGCATAAAAAAATATAATCAATCTCCAACGACAAAACATAAATAATAAAAAAATTTCCTAGACAATAGAATACCTAAGAAGTTGTGCAATTTGATCTCTATTTCAGAACTGAACCTCCATGTTTTTCATTGGTGTCCTCATGATTTCTTTCCTCATTTGAAGGTAGTAGCACCTTATCATCATCATAAGGCTTGAACTCAAATTGTCGTCGTCATAAACCAGTTGTTCCTCATTATTCCACACTCTAACGACACTATCTCGCTCTTTCGTTCTCTTCTCTATTCTTTGATTTCGAAAGTGATATCGCTCAATTTGAAACCCATCAGCTCCCTTGCAAAGAAGACCATCCGTCTATCTGGAGAGAGTGAGATTAGGGAAACGATACTAGAGAGAGCGAAATGACCCGACACGACCAACTCCGGTGAGTGAGACTAGCGAGACGATACCAAAGAGAGCGAAATGACCTAACGCAACCAACTCCTATGACATCCCAGATTTTCAGGTATTTAATCTAATTATCTTCATTTATTTGGATGATGAGTTCTAAGGTTTAATTGGGTTACATTGAGAAATTAGTTCGTGCAAAGTCAACATGATAAAAGGATTTGAGAGTAACTCAATTAATGGAAATCTCAATTTAATTTGAGATTTAAGTTTAATTTGAATTGTGTTGAGTGGTTGGAGGAAATTTATTTTGGAGGTTGATAATTGGTTTTAATTTAATTAACTAGTGTTTTACGTGGGGAAAGGAAAAAAGGAGAGAGAAAAGAGGAGGTGATTTTTCTGAACGAGGGAATTAGGATTTTGTAATTAAGGAAAGGAGGTAATTTTGTATACATTTTTTAGGGTGGCCTCTGTTTGTATGTAGAGTTTAAAAAAAAAAAAGAAAATTTTCTTTCTCTCTCCCATTCTTTCCTTCTTCTAGACGTTGTCCGTCACCGCCACATAGGTCGTTGTCGCCAGTCCAGTCGTCTTGGGTTTGGCTCGAATCCGCAGCTTGTTAAGTTGTGGTAAGTGTGGTTCTAATTGAAGAATGGGTTGTTTTTGTGTTGGCTGTAAATTTACCAATTCATGGTTTCGCATGTAGACTAAATTGGCGGTGGTTGTGGTGGGTGGTCCAACCAAACTCGAGTATTTCTGACAACTTGTGGTAAATAACTAAATTGTTTTAAGAGTCTTCTAGGACAATTGGATGCTGAAATTTGGGTTTTTAACCCCTAAATTATTAATTACTCGTAGGTTGTACTTATTTTTGGAAGTTGGGAAAATTAGAAAACTTGCACTATGGGTAAGACCATTGCTGCAATTATTAAGTAATTGTTTTGGGGTTTATGGGTGCAATTGTTAAGTAATTGTGTTTGGAGTTTATGGCTAAAAGATTACTGTAATTTTGGGTTTCGGTTATATTTTAGATTTTAATTCAAGGTCTTTGGAGAAAATTGTTGGTTGGAAAATCTTTTAGATTCATTCCCAAGGTAAATGATTTACTATTGTTTTTACTGCATTTTGGTATTCATGGTTAAGTGTAAGCATGCAGTGCTTGTTTGTATTGTCAGTTAGGTCTCTAAGCGAGGTTTTGAGTATGTTGGATTTATCGTGACAATTTTGGTTATGTGTAGGAATATTATTTGGTTATGATGGACTTGATTGGACATTATGATTAAGTTTCGGTTGTCTGTGACCTATGTTATCATTTAGGTCTCTTGAATGTAAGAGATGTTTTGAGTATACTGGATTTACTGTGTTTGCTTGGTACAATTTTGGTCTATGGTTCTATGCAGTAATTATGGTTCTATGTATAAATATTATTTGGATACTACGGACTGAACATGACGGTGATTGTTATCCTACTTATTGGGTTATCGGGTCCTGTATTCTCTATTGGCAGTGAACCTTTGGGTTTACCGACTATGATTATGATTGGATGTCCCTTGGGATCACCACCTATGCTTATGACAGTGACCTTCGGGATCACTACCTATGACTGCATGCCTCCAGTCCGGGTTTGCTACTTATGCCTATCACTATGTTTTGTACACCGGTGCCTATGATAAGAGGATAACAATTTCACCTAGTGGGTTTGGTAGTGGGTCACTTACTGAGTATTATAATACTCGTTCTTTCCATTTTTCAGTTAAGGGATGAGACAGACAGGGAATGATGAGAAAAATCCATGATCGTGCGGACCAATCATCATTTTCGCATATCATGTTTATGTTTTCTCTTTCTAGGCTATAGGTTCTAGTTGCAATTGATAATCTAACTTATTTAATTTATGTATATATCTAAAACGCAGTTACTTCCCAAAGTCTCGATAGTTAGCTCTCGGTCTAACCCCAACGTATTGATTTGACCCCATAAGCGGGACTGTCAGTGGGTATTTAAACCAACTCAAGTAATCGATCACAACTTCTTTCACTAGCAGCAAAGAGAGCAAGATCTGATATGTCAGTTCATTCAATTTGCATTAGGTTATGGTGGAGTTTTAACCGCTCGAACCAAACCAAGAACGAAAACGGATTATTCATGTTTATTTTTAAATTTTAATATTAATTTTAAATCTATGTTTTAAGGGGACCCCAAGAAACTTATTTCATGTAATTTGATTAATTAGTTTATTCAATATTTATTTTATTTTATTTATGTATTTATCTTTAAAAACAAGATAATAATGAAATATGTTTATTAATTGATTTAAAAATCGTTTTACATGATCTCCCAAGCATAAAGTAGCGTCCGGTTAGTTAGAAAAGTCGGATCATTACAACTCCAGTGCTTGAGATTAGCGAGAGCGAGAGCGAGACTAGCAAGACAATACTAGAGAGAGCGAAAATGACCCGGTTAAACACCAAAAAACTCTTTTTCTAAAATCGAGTTGCAAGTGGTTTCTTGAAAGGAGTTTATTTCTCTAACTCATTTTTTGAAAAGTTATTTTAAATATTTGCCAAACACCTCAATTATTTTAAAAATTAAACACTTCAAAAGTTTATCCAAAGACACTCTTAATTGATGACTTTTTTTTTAAAGAAGTTTTAATTGAGGATTTATTACATTTAGGGTGTGGTTAAAATATTTTTTCAAGTGTTTAATTTAAAAAAAATAAGCAATTTTGAAAGAAATACAAGTGTTTGACAACAACTTAAAAAGAATTTTGAAAATCATTATTGTTTTTATTTTAAACATTTCTTATTAAACGTGTTTAAATGAAAATAAACTTTTGAAAAAAAATTTATTTTTTAAGTTAATCCAAACATGTCCTTGATCTCAACCAAAATAAATATAAAATTTCGAGGAAATAATTATAAATATAAAAAATATCAAACTATATATAAATATAAAAAAAATTAAAATTTTATATATTGATAAGTAATTTAGCTCATTTTTGCTATATTTGAAAACAACTCTAAAATTTAACCATGATATAAATTGGAAAACACAGTACAAAACAATGGTCAAACAAAAAATTCAGTGCCACGTGAGAATCCTAAAAGCCTTTAAATAATTGAAAAAAAAATCAAAACACATAAAAATTCGTTATCCAAATTCCTAAAGTAACGAGGAAGAAAGAATAAAAATTTATGGAACGCACTGGAAAGTTTATAGTATCTCATAATTGATAATGTTCTCTTTATTATTAATCATATAAGAAGCCTTTAAAAATAGTAGTATTAAACTTATTTTATACTATGCGAAGTAAAACTTTGATTAAACTAGAAGTTGAGTCCATAAAGTTGTAAATATTAAAAACATCTAATAAATCTAAACTTTCAATCTTCAAATCTAACGTGCCCATTTCATTTAAAAGTTTTGATATGTTAAATAAATTTAAATTTTATATTTAATAAAATTCTAAATTTTTAATTTTATATCTACTAAATTTGTAAATTTTAACAAACATCGTTTGAAAAATAATTAGGTTAAATAACAAATTTGATGCAGTTAAAATTCAATTAATAAGATTTATAATTAAAATTGAGTTCCTATAAAATTGTATACACTAACGCTTGAAGCTATAGATTTTAAATTCTAATTTTTTTCAAATTTATTGGGACAAATTTTATAATATAACCAAATAATTATTAGAAACTTTAGGCCAGAAAGAGTGAGAGGAAAAGAGGAGATATAAAGAGAGGGAAAAAGTAATGGGGTGAAAAGGAAAATAGAGAAACTTCTACACATACACCTTTGTTTATTATTATTTATTTATTTGAGTTCCAAAATTGTTGCGAAATTAAACCTAAAATCCAATGGGAAGAGAGAATTGGGGAAGAAGAAAAAATAAAAGCTGTCCCCATCGTAAAATCGCAGTTTCATGGAATTACCGATAGAGAGGGAGAGAGAGAAGTAGGACAGAAACAGCCGCCTAATTTGTACGCACTCACCGCCTCCTCTTTCTGGGTTCCACGATTTCATCTTTGGAACAGCCCTAATAATTTCTTCTTTCTTTTTTTTCTTTTTCTCCACGATCTTAATTTTTTATTTATTTATTTATTTATTTTTTATTGTTTTTCTCTCGTTCAGTTGTACTTAATTTGGAAGGCTTTCAGTTCTGTTGCTAATTTCATCCATGAAAAGCCATAGGATTACCGACCAATCTTCGATCAACGCTGGGGCTGCTTAGATGCACGTCTCTGGAGTAACGTTGGATCTCAATTGGTTCTTGCAATTGATTTTGACTCTCTTTTTTATTATCTTTGGATTGCTGTACTTGGTGAAGAATACGGCCTCTAAATACTTTGAGGTCGACGCGAATTTTGAGGCTTCGAGTGGAGGAGCAACGGCGGGAAGAGGTGACGGCACCGACTGTAACTCAATGTCCGGTGGCGGCGCTTCCATGGCCGACGCTGTATGCATCGTCTGTGGTAATTTGGGTTCGAAGAAGTGCTCGCGGTGTAAGGCTGTTCGATATTGGTAAGTGGTAATCTTTTCAGTTACCTAATTTTACATCATTTGTATTGCCTATTCCTGTCGAATTAATAATTTACCTTTTATTATTGGTTTTTATTTGTTTGTAATAGTAGGCCAATTACGCAAACACCAACCCTTTTTCGGCAATAATTGTTACTTTGATGATCGACTTTTTTCCCCTCTTCTTCTTAGTTTACTTTGTCTCCACTTTATATGGTAACAATCACTGAACTTGATCTGTTCATTTTATGGATATGTATATATACCGAACTTTTCAATATTATAATTATTTATCTGTATAGTTTAAGGGCTTGAAGTGACTTTAAATGTTTGATTACATGTAGCAATTTTAACAACCACGATTATCTTTTAGAATTAAATTACCGCCGGTATGCACAAGCTGGCCTCAAGAATACAACTTGTGTGTGTGGAGGTTGTGGTCTATTTTTACAAGTTTTTCATATAGTTTATTAATCTATCTGCTCTTGCGCATTAGGTACGAGAATTGAAGTAATTTTGGATTTTGTATTCATTGAACTCTTTGTTATAAGTCGTTTCTTTTCCCCTTTGCGATGGTTTATAAAGCTTGTGTGGAAGTGTTGGAAAACTAAAATTATAGGGATTATTTATTTATTTATTTATTTATTTATTTATTTTTTTGCTCTGTGCTGATCTCCGTTCCAGCTATTTATAGGTATTGATTATGCTCTGAAGTTAAACAAGAGAGCCTTTGTTTTTGATGATTTAGTTTGTCTACATACAAGCAACTAATTGTGTGGCTAACAAGGATGGAGTGTCTTTTATTTTAATTTGTTCACTAATAAACAATTGCATTATCTGGTTTACATTGTTGATTTTTAGTAACCAAAAGTATTTTCTTGCTTTTGTGTGTGAAGATCGAAGCTTTCTTAAATGGGCATTTGTTTGTCTTATGCTTCCACTGCTTCTGTATTTGTTATTCTCATTTGCTTGTAGATTTTATATTTGTTTTGATGTAGATGTATTTTGATGTTTGTTTTTCTTCTTTAAATTGTTTATTGTTTAGTTCACCAACATGTCAACAAATTCACTGGAAAGCTGGCCACAAGACAAAGTGCAAGGATTTTCAAGCACGTAGGAATACAGATGATTGTGAAACTGCAATTACCCACAGGGATTCCAAAACTTCTACTATAGGGAGCAAAAATTTTTCTGCAATTTCATTGGTACCTTCTCATAGGACCTCTAAGCCTATCAAGCAACCAAAAGATGTATGTTATCTGCATTTTTATCTTAGATTGATGTTTTCTTTTCCCACTTTGAGCAATATTGTTATTGATGATATCATACCTTCTAATAAAGTTCATCTTTGTGTTCCGATGAATTAGATTCTTTTTCCCTATGACGAATTTCTGGACCTCTTTTACTGGGATAAGCGTCAGTTTCATCCTTGTGGACTCTTAAATTGTGGCAATAGGTTAGTATTCACTTATTTCTAACAACTATACCATTCATGGATTACATTCAAGTTTCAATCACTTGGAGTTAGATTATGGCATATCGGCCTGTAGTTGTAGAAGTGGGAAAACTTAACTCTTCCTATTTCTTGCAGTTGCTTTGCCAATGTGGTTCTGCAGTGCCTGTCCTTCACTAGACCACTTTTTGCCTTCCTTTTGGAGAAAGGACACAGAAACGAATGTAAATACTGTCTGAACTTTTTCCTTTTGGAGAAAGGACATAGTCATTCCTTATGTGTTCATAATATAGTATCTTCTTTAATTCAGGTGTATGTGATGATTGGTGTTTCTTTTGTGAATTTCAAACGCATGTTGAAAGAGCTAGTCAAAGTGCTCAACCCTTTTCACCCAATAATATTATCCTTCGGTTGCCTAATATTGGTGGAAATCTTGGTTATGGAAGGCAGGAAGATGCCCATGAGTTCATGAGGTATTTGTCTTGCTTTCCTTTTTGTAATTTGATATCTTATCTTGCTGACCATGTAAGGAAAACATCAACTCTTCTTTCTATGACTAGTTAATTGTTCATTTATCTAATGGCTGGCTTCTGTTTTACAGGTTTGCTATTGATAGAATGCAACTTGCTTGCCTTGATGAGTTTGGTGGAGAAAAAGCTGTTCATACTCATTCCCGAGAGACGACCATCATACAGCACATCTTTGGCGGCCAACTTCAGTCCCAGGTAATGCGTTTAGACAGGCCTTCCCATTCTAGGATCATATAAAACCTTTTTTCTTTTCCCCTCATCATTTTCTTATTGGCTGCATTTTTTAAGTAGAAACAATTGATCTTTTGAACTAAACCATGTTTAAATTCGCAATATGACATATGTTGAGATGTTGCCACTATCTCCTATGTGGCCGGATATCTATTTCACCCTGAGCTTTGGGAGAAGTTTCATGTTATGCATTTATTTCCTTTTAGTGTTTATATCTAGAGAATTCAATTTCTTTTCTTTTGTTTAGTGTTTGACTGATGAAGATTTGGATCATGATACTTCAGGTGATATGTACAAATTGCAACAATGTCTCCAACCAGCATGAAAATATGATGGATTTAACTGTTGAAATTCATGGGGATGCTGAATCATTGGAGGAGTGCCTTGATCAATTCACGAAAGTAGAGTGGCTGCATGGTGATAATATGTACAAATGTGATGGGTATGTGACTCTACTCTCTTTGGTAATGGCTACAGGGGAAATTTAGTAATTTGTTCATTGATTTGCTCGCGCCTCATGTTTTTTGCTAGGTTCAACATGCCCTCAAATTCGTTTTGAATCTTTTAGAATTATAAATGCCTTCATTTGGAACATGGCTCTGTAACCTTGATTGTTCCCAGCTGTTATCTAGGAGGGGTATTTTATGACTTGCGTAGGGTGGCTTACTGCTTACCTGATGAAACTGTTTCCCTGTGTGTGATGTCGGCTTTTTTGTTAGGTTTTAAGTGGGTTTTCTGACTCATTAGTAATTGCTTTTTCCTGGTTTTCGGTTTTCACTATGGTGTTTGCATTTTCAGTTTGATCTTAATCTAATATATATACTCATCTAGTTTGTGAGAGTGAAGGAAGAATATGGCGCATTTATTCTGTAGTTATGTGATTCTTTTGTAAGAAACATAACTTTCAATATCTATTCCGTCGTTATGTAATAATGAGCAATATTTTAGGTCACGTAGGAGGAGACCCAGACTGTGAATTTTGTTATCAAATTATTTATTTCATCATTATTTTTTATGCCATCCATACTCATATGTGATATGTATATTTTGGTGTTTGTAGGTGCAATGACTATGTCAAGGCATCAAAACGTCTTACAATTAAACAGGCTCCTAATATTCTTACAATTGCCTTAAAGAGATTTCAGGTTGGATCCCTTCTTTCATGTCTGCTTTGGTGATTAAGCCATTATACCTTTATATTATTACCTATTAATAGCAAAAACAACACAAATGCAAATCAGGGCACATGCTTTGCCTTCCCCGGTTATTGTATTTTTTTACCCTTATTATATGATTTCTCTTGATAAGGAAAATGTATGTAACACATATCGTGATTGCGACTCATCTACAGAATAGTTGAAGTTGTATTTAGGATCACCATTAATTTTGAATAATGAACAAAGATAGTTTTGTGTTTTCCATTTTTCCCTTCCCTTAAGCTTCTGTTGGAAAACTTTTGCAGAGTGGGAGGTTTGGGAAGCTCAACAAGAAAGTAACATTTCCAGAGACTTTAGACCTCAGTCCTTATATGAGTGAAGGAGGAGATCGTATGGATGTGTATAGGCTGTATGCAGTTGTTGTTCACGTTGATATGCTGAATGCTTCATTTTTTGGTCACTATATCTGCTACATTAAGGACTTCTGTGGAAATTGGTTCAGGATTGATGATTGTAAGGTTAGTCCCTTTCTCTCCTTCCCCTCATACAGACTGAGACAATAAATGCTTGTTTGCGCTGCACAAATATTCACACACCTGTTTCTATAGTCTGTTGTGCACATAAATTTGTAACCTTTCAAGAATATATTTTCGTGCGCGTATCAAGGTTGTTCATACTTTTGTTATTACCAGAACTATATTTAAAATTTGATTACTTGTTGCCAACATAATGCATGTCTGGCAAAATGTTGTGGTTTCAGTTCAAAATGCACATACCTTTACTTGAAAGAATTCATAGTTAAATGTGTAGAATGTTAGTAAATTATCTGCACCTGTTCAATTTTTGCTGCTAGATGACTGGCAATTTTGACCTAACTTTATGATCTTTGATATGGTTGTTATAATGGTGTAATGCACGGGCTTTGATAGCAGTTACTTTTATATCATCTTACGTCACATTGTAATGTATTTTCACTTCCTTGGCTGCTGCTTTCGTTCAGGTTTTTAAGGTTGATTTGGAAGAGGTGCTATCTCAGGGAGCGTACATGATTTTGTACTCCAGGTATTTTCCCTCTTCAGGAGTTGGTTTATTATTATTTTACTCCCACTGAATTCATTGGCTTGCATTGGGTGGAAAATAAAATAAGCTCAATTGAACTTTCTTGTTCATCATATTCTTGATGGACATGTGTAATGAATCCATCCGCTGATTCTTTGCAGGGTTTGTCCACGATCTTCAAGTCTTCAGACTATTGAATCTATGGGGAACAATCGGCTACAAAAAGAGAATGCTGAAGTGTCTCTTTGTGCAAATGAACGAGTTGAAAGTGATAAACTAGGACTTGTGGATCACATTTGTTCGTCTAGTTCTGAGTCAACTGATGGTTGTATTCATTCTGATTATTTTACGGAGTCCTCCCCTGACATTCAACCACAACCCGTGAGATTGTATTCTGAAAATATGGATGGAGATACACTCAAGTCGTCTAAATCAAGTGGGGTTTCTGTCTGCACTCGCAAGGCAGCACTTGGAGTAATGTCGGAAGCTGCAAGGGATAATGTCGGGGATACAAATCTTCATGATGATGGAATTAGTTCATCATCCGTTTCAAAGGAGTTTGGAAAGGATATTCCTTTATTGTTGAATTACAAACCTTTGATAACAATTCCGCTAGATACAAGAACAGCAAGTGGAAATGATCGCTGTAATTCAGCAATTCCAATGGAGGTTTCTTACTGTGGCGAGGACATTTTGGCGAACAATCTCAGAACTCCCAGAGACGACGATTCAGAAGATACAGATATGGTTAGTTGCGAGACGAGTTCTCCTCTCGCACAAGACATCAATGTTCGTATCAATGGACACATACATGGAGATGATACTGTTCCTCTCTTGGACCACACCAGTACACAACTGGCTGCGAATAATCAAAATAACTATTCATTCAACCAGACATCTGCTGCTGAAACCCACAAGATGAATTCAGGATCGCTCTGTCTTGGCTATAAGTTTGAAGACGCAAGCGGAACGAACCAAGTGGAGTTGATGGGTGATGTTTAGTCGTAAAAATTGAGACTCGTGGTCATTCATAGATCAACCAGACATCCTTAAAAGGAGGATGGAGCTGGTAATATATATATATTTATTTCTGAGGTTTCATTATTTAGGAGAGATCTCGGTGTTGATTACAAATTGTGAAAGTGCGTAAACATATCTAAAGTATTGGTTCCCACTACTGTTATGCAATAGGGATTAGGCTGTTACAGATTTATCTGGATAACTTGTTTTAGAGTTCAATAGAGATTAGGTTCTTAGTTTCTTCTAACAGAAATTAAGACTCATTTCTAAATGTTGACCTTGAGTGTTCCTGATGCCATTCATTAATCATTATAAATTCTAATGAGAATGAGCTTCTCTTTTTGCCCTTCTGAGTTCTGTTCTATAGCCCTCTCAATTTGTTTGTTTCACTTCTCTTTACATTATAGAATGATAACCATTTGTGCCTAAGATATATATATATATAAATAAACATATGAATCTTGCTACTTTCTAGGAGTGTTTTTAAAATTTTAAGAACCTAAAAAAAGTTTTTTTTTTTTTTTTTTTTTGTTTGTTTGTTTAGAATTTGACTATAATTCAAATGGTTCTTTATGTGAAAAAGAAAGTGGAAAGAAAGATGCATAATTTTGAAAAACAAAATCTAAACTCGAAGTTGAATTATTTAGCTTCTAGTATTATAAATTTACAAAGAGAGAGAGAAAATGAAATGATTATGAAATGAAATGGGGCATGATGATGGTGGTGGCAAGGGGGGTAGTGTTATAAAATTCCAAAGAAGGAATTTTTGAAGAAAGAATGAATAGAATAGAGAAAGCGGAAAGGGTGGATGAAGTTGGGTCGACAAAGAAGGAAGGGAAAGGCATACATAGGCGTGTAGTAGTAGAGATTGTGAGTAGCAAATAGTGTAGTAGGCAGCATCGAGATCTCTGTTTCATCATCATCATCATCATTATTATTATTATTGCTTTTTTGTTTTCATACCAAAATCTAATTGCCAATGCCATCAAAATAAATAACCCCATTTTTCAATATTCACAACAAAAATAACCCAAAAGAAACGCAATTTACGGCTTTTTCCTTTTTGGCCCCCCTCTTTTGTTTCTATTCTATTTAATTAGTTTCAATTATATAAAAGAGTTGAAAATTACTCTTTCCCTCCTCTCTTTTGTAGAGGAACCATTTTATTTAGCTTCCTTTCCTAACTGTTTTGCTTTTTGTTTTTTTGATTTACCAAAGTTAAGCATATTTTTCCTTTTTTTTTTTTTCTTTTTTTCTACTTAAATGTAAAACAAATTTTTTAGTTTTCAAAACATCACTTGATTTTTTAAAATATTAGTAATAAGTAGATAAAAGAGGTGTTTATAAACTTTGTTTTTAAAGACTAAAAATAAAAAACTAAATGGTCATCAAATGCGATCTTAGATACTCAACGTTGATTTCTAACAATTTATTTGATGTACTTTTTAAATTTTTAACAATCTAATCTCTATCGTGAAAAGTCTCATCAAATTTTAGTTGTCAATTTTAGTTACGTAATGAACTTAGTCGTTATAATTTTTAAACAAACTTGATTTCTTTATAAGTTTATGAATCTACATGTGCAAGAAAAATTTATTAAATATTATTAGTATTTTTTCACGATAAAAACTAAAGCGTTACAATTTATAAAGTGCGATGACTAATTAATACTTATTAAAGTTTATGGACAAATTTTATTATAAACTTGAAAGAATATTAATTAAATCAATACAAAGTAAAGTTTATGACTAAATTGTTACTTCTATGAAAGTTTATGAATTAAAAGTGAATTTAACATTTATAAATTTAGTCCTTAAATTTTGAAAATAATATCTATTTGATCCCTAAACTTCTAAAATTAGTACTCGATAAGTTTCTTGAACTTTCAAAATCATGTTCAAACATGCTTGTAACAGACTCAAAAAAAATTTAAATTAATTGATGGATATAAATTTAAATGTTATATTTAATCGAATCCTAGACTTTTAATTTTGTGTTTAGTAATTTTTTTTTAAAAAAAATCAAAGTTTCAAACGAATTTACAGAACACAACCTTTAAGTGATTGTTTAGAACAATGAATTAGTTATTATAACCATAATAATATTATTTCAAGTATAGATTATTTTAGTGGGAGTTATAAATGAATAAAAAGAGGGAAATTATTATAAATAAAGAAACATAAAATTATTTACAAATATAAAAAAAATTACTGTTCTATTAGCGTGACAGAAGTTTATCGCGATCTGTTGCAGTCTATTAGTGTTAATCAGTAAAATTTTAATATAGCTGGACTAATTTGGTTATATTTGAAAATAATTTAAAAAAATGTAAATTAAAATTAAAATTTAATGAATAGTATTTTACTGTTAGCGTCAAGCTGGCTCTAGCTAGCCATACACTGTTCTTGCATTGCTCGTGGCCTTTAAGATTCTGGGCGTTTTGACTTTGAAGCAACAAAAAAATTAATTTAAAAAAGGAAAAAAGAGAAAATAATAATAATAATAATAACAACAAAAAAGATAGAAAAATGGCATTTTCAGAGAGAGATTCCCTCTACGAGGAGAAGAGTGTCAAAGCAAAGCCAATAAGTCGTCTGCTTTTCTTTTGGCTGTGAAAATGTCAGCATAAAAACATCTCCAGATTAAAAATATAAAAAAAGAAAAAAGCCCCAACAAATTGTAATATAAATATATATAATCCATTAAAAAAAATTATAAAAAAATGTAATATAAAAATGGGTTTGTCTTTGAAAAACTGCACTTTCTCTTACTTTTAGGCAGAGAGAGAATGTTAAAGTAAAGAGAGAGAAGGAGAGAATAGGCAGAGTCACATGTGGGAAGCCATGAATTTCTTTTGTTTCAACTTTGGACCCAAACAAATCAATCAAACAAACAATTTATATATATATATATATATATTTTATTTTTTTTTTTATATGAATTTGTGAACTATTTCTTTTTTAAAAGTTTATTTTACTTCTTTTCAAACAAAAACAATATATTTATATTATTATCGAGCGTTGAGTTTGGACTTTTTTTTTTTTTTTTTATTTTACATTTAAAATAATAACTTTTTTAACTTATTGACAAAATAGATGCCAACGTAAGCATAGTTGGTAGTTCAAATATATTTTTTTCTTTTTTGAGATATTAAATTCAAATGAGGGTGGAGAGACTAAAACCTATAAATTTTTAATTGAGAACACGTGCCTTATTTAGTTGAGCTACGTTCAAGTTGTTTTAAAGTTTAAATCTTTTCGAGTTGTAAATGGGATGAGAAATTTGAACTTCTATTCTTGAAGTTGGTATATAACACATACATGGAGATATCTATTTAACTTGCAAGGACGGGGAGGGAGTGGAGAGAATTTTCTTCCCATTTACTTAATTGGGATGGAAATGAGATAATCTCATCACCATCTTCATCTTGATTCTTACCATTCTTTAATTAATGAACGATAAGTTGATGACTGCAATATGTTGTTGTAATATTTAAATTTAATTTTTTAGAAATTAGGAGAAGTAAATATTTAATTATATCTTCCTGGAATGATTTTAGTTTTATTGAAAAGATTTATAATGTTTTATTCAAAGAAAAAATGTATTGGAAATTGACAAGTTTAATATGAAAGATTTTGAAAGTTGTATTTAGTTTGAAGTAAATTAAAAGTTTGTTAAAAATGAATAAACTGAAAAATAGGAACTTTTTCCTCTAAGGATAGGAATTGAAATAATCCCCGTCTCGCCCTATGAACATCTCTACACATTCGCTGTATCTATTATATGTTGACAAAACCAAAACTTTGATTGTTGTATCGTGGGATACTATTGCCTTAAAATAAAATTTGGTACAATCTCGGTGCAAGTTGTTTAAGTCAATTGTCCCTCCCTAAAGTTAACACAACACCCACCTTGAACATGCACTCGTTAGAAAATTGCTGGAATTAAGACTATATTTTCTCATAACTCAAAACAAAATAGGATGAAGATCACGTAATTTTGTAAAGAAGAAGAAGAAATAATATATATTTTTTTTTTAAGAGAAAGGAAAATCGTTTCAAATTTGAACATTTATGCGAAACGTTTTTTAAATCCTAAAATCAAGCAAACACAATAACAAATGTATTTTTCAAAAATGAAAATAAAAAATTATTTATTTCTTTTAATATGCATGGGGCCAATTATCCACACCCACTCGTTCAACTAGACGAATATTAGTGGCGACGTGCATGTGGGATGATAAGATTTTACTACCACTCTATCCACCTTTTGCAAAACGTCTAAAAAAAACTCTAGTACTAATTTTCCGACTTATTTTTCAATGCAGGACAACTATAACTTTTTGCATGTAAGGGATTGCAATGGTGAACTAGTACATGATTCTAAAATGTTAAAATTACACGTTAAAAAGTTTTGAATGATTCAAAATCAATTTTAATAGAACGAAAAATGTGATTAAAGGTGTAAAATTAAACATTAAATTGATTTTGAATAATTAAAATGACAATTGTTTTAAATGACAAAATTGCTGAAAATATTTTTAAAGATAAATAGTGATAGGTATTGTTGATAGCACTAGTGTTATCAATAATATGCGGTAATAGATGATAGTAGTTTATCATTTTGCAATATTTGTAAATAAGTTGATTTATTTTATTAAATTTGAAAACAAATCCAATAAAATGTGGTTCAAAGTAATTTTAAACATGTATTTCAAAATCACTGTGAAACGTAAAGTTTGTTCTCAAGCATGTTAACTAAGCTAGCCTAACTAATCTAACAATCTTACTTGTGGAATGGGATAGATAGAATATGTAAGCTGAGTAAGCAAACTCATAATTAAAAAGAAAAAAAAAGAAAAAAAAAAAAAAAAAAGAAAAGGAAAAAGGAAAAAACCCACCAAACGAATCCAAAGCCAAGAACCACTCGTGAAGCAGAGTCAACTCATGCTCTCTCCTCTTCTTACTTTCTTTTTTGTATTTACAATTAAGAATCGTATTCTGTGTTGTATTCTTTTCACAATTTTATTTTTTATTTTTTTTCCCTTTATTTTTATCCACTCGTGTATTCATTCTTCCTCCTCCTCCTTCTCCTCCTCCTCCTCTCTGTAACAAAGTGTCAACGCCTACAAAAGTCACTGCCCTCGAACCTTCCTTCTCTTCTTCCTCCATAGTTCCCTTTCTCTTTTTCCCTTTCTCTTTTTCCCTTCTTCTTTTTCCCTTCAAATCCCATTTATAAGCCCCTCAGATACTCCACTTACTCAGTCGCTCTCAACTACTTCTCCATCGCTGCGCTGCTTCTTCTTCTTCTTCTTCTTCCAGGTGCATTATCTGATTCCTCTTCTTTTCTTTTCTTTTCTTTTCATGTTTCTGTTTCGATTTGCTTTCTTTTCACGCTGTCTTTGGAATTTTTGTTCAATCTTTGGGTTTGAGGGTTTGAGATTCGTTGTGGTGGTATCTGCATTTTGTTCGCCTCCCCACTGCTGGATTTCTTTTGCCTCCGTTTATGAATGAAATCGAATTTCTGTTGTTGTTGTTGTTGTTGTAATTTTTGGAACCCTTGGTTTTTGAGTTTTGTGTTTCTGTTCATGAATTTCTCTGGGAATTGGCTTGATCTGTTGATCAGGGTTTAAAGGTGGTTTTTTATTTTTTATTTTTTATTTTTTAAAAATGAATTAAAATTTCTCTGTAAGTTTGTTCGATCCACTGATCAGGGTTTAGTTGTGGGGTTTTCTATATGTAACTGCACTCGGGAGAAGAGAAGAAGGGAAATTGGATTTTTTCTTCTTCTTAGAGATTTGATTTGAGATGATTCTTATTTGTTCTTCTTTTTCTTGGTAGTATTTTGGGGCTATTGGGATCGATTGAAATTAGCTCATAATTGGAACTAATAGACTTAGGGTTGTTTGATATTGCAGTGATTTCTCAGATATTTCTGCCAATGGAGCTTGGTGATGCTCGTGGTGATTTGGGGGTGACTCGGAAGAGGAAGAGAAATGATGGAGAAAACAACATGTTGAGCAACTTCTCTTTAGATGATCTCAATCAAGACATTCTTGAGAGGGTGCTTTCGAGGCTACCGACCTCGGCATTCTTTCGCCTTTCTTCAGTGTGCAAAAGATGGAAATCGGTTGCAGCTTCTTCAAGCTTCAAGTCTGCGTGCTCGGACATTTCTGCACGTGACCCCTGGTTTTTCATGGTTGATCCACATCTCAACCGCTCGATTGTTTTCGATTCAACTGAGAAAAATTGGAAGAAACTTAACTATCCAAACCTACTTCACAATTGTCATCTCAACTCGATGCCTGTTGCAGCCTCTGGTGGTTTGATCTGTTTTCGCAATTCATCGGGAAACTTTATCGTGTCCAATCCTTTAACAGGCTCCTGTAGTGAGCTTCCTTCTGTGGATCTTGACCAGAAAAATCAATCTCTTCATGCCATTGTGATGAGTGCAGACCCTGACGGTTGTAAGGGCTCTTACAAGCTTGTATTGGTGTATGGCCAAGTTCCAAAGCTTCGGTTCAAAGTCTACCGTTCGACCATGGGTTGCTGGGACGACGATGTTTCCTTGAGTAGAAAAGTTGACGATTCTATCGACTTCAATTTCAATGATGATACTGTTGTTTACTTCCTGAGTCGGACAGGAAATGTAGTGTCCACAAACATGCAGAGAAGCCCATCCAAGCAGTACTCATCGGTCATCACGAACAAAAGCGGAGAGGATACTGTCTATTTCATTAGCTCCTCCGGGACTATCATGGCTTGTAATCTGAGCAAGACATGCTTTGTGGAGTACCCTAGGCTGTTGCCTGTCTTTTCAGAGTATTCTATCGATGTTGTTGAGTGTCGAGGTGAAATGCTAGTTGTTATGTTGTCTGAGTTTCTTGAAACTGCAAGCCTTAGAGTTTGGAGATTCGACGAGGAAACTCGAACTTGGCATCAAATTGCAGCATTGCCTCCTGCAATGTCACACGAGTGGTACGGCAAGAAGGTTGATATTAACTGTGTTGGAGCTGGTGACCAGATACTTATATGCATGAACTCGAATGACCTTTATACGTATCTAATGTGCGATCTCATCGAGAATCAATGGACCGTATTGCCCAAATGCTATATGAATGGTGAAGCTGTGGAGTTTATGTCTGCCTTTTCATTTGAGCCTAGAATTGAGGCTTCTGTATGACATGAGAAGGAGATAACATCACTGACTCCAACTGGTTATTAATTATTTTTTTCCTTCTTCATCTAAACAAATTGTTCTATAGCTGTTTAGTTCCTTTCTTTAAGCTTTCCTATTTGTTTTTTAATTCTTTGTTTTCTTAGCTGACTTAGCTAATGGAATTCAAGAAGTTGAGAATAGAAGAGGAGGGAGAGATGTAGATTCTTTCTTAATAACCTGCTGGTTTATATCCTAATAGTAAAAGCATGCCAATTTTACTGTTCAGTCTATAACTTTCTTTTGATTTTCAGTAGATAAAGGCTGTTTCTTTTACAGAGAAGGTAAATGCTTTACTTTTGTTGTAAAAAATGTACTGTTCAGTTGAGAATTTACCTCGTCTCTGCTTTTGAGTTGTGAAACTTTGTTCCAATTGGATGAATTGCAGCATAAGGTTGTACCTTTACTCTGAAAAGGGTGCAGTATGACTAGGCAATCTCTGTAATGATGTCCTGTCAACAAACCATTCTTTCATAATTAGTTTATCTTCAAATTAGTTCATCCCATTCATACAATGAAATCATATAATCATATAAACTTAAATTAGTATTAATTAGTATTAATGTTTGACAGGTCAATGCGGGTTTTGTAAATAATGAATAATGAAGAACTTAAGGAGAATAAGTTTAAATTTTGGTAGTGTGAGAACAATCAATACACATTAACTAGCCTAAATTCTTGTGATATATAAAGTAACTTTATTCCATGCAAAAAAAAAAAAAAAATAATAATAAATAATAATAAAAAAAAAATAACAAGTTTAGTTCATTTAAACTTTTTCGTTTTGTGTGTCTAATAGATTGTTGATATCAAATGAGTTTGACTTAGTGGTATTGACATGTACTCTGTCCCTACCGGACGGAGGGTCAATCCCCCACCCTGAAATTATTGTACTCAACAAAAAGAAAAAAAAAAAGCTTACAAATTAATAGGTCTCCAAATTTGTGTGTTTGTAGATCGTAATATAATTTAAAAGTATCTAATAGTTTATTATTAAACAAATTATAGTTGGTTACTTGATCGTAAGTATTGAAAAAGAATATAGAAAAGGGTAAAACTTGTTTACATATAATTTAATATCTGTTCTTATCATACTTTGGGATTAGCAATAGTAATGTTGTTTTCTCCAGATGTTTAAAAATAATGAAGTATGATCATCTGTTCTTACCAGGCTACATTAAGATTGTGCTACAAGAAAACGAAAAAATGTAATTTTTTTTTTTTTTTTACAAATGCCCTTATTTCACAATAGTAATGTCGATTCATCCAAATTATGAGATGAATTAAATATGATCATTTGTCATTGCCAGATTCCATTAAGATTATGTGAAAGTTGTTTGTACAATAATGCTCACATACCTCTCTTATACCCTCCCTCATGCTCCACCTTCTTCTCTTGCGCTCATATTTAACTAATCCAATATAATATTACTCACACATTAGGGCTCCTTTTCCTTCATTCTTTGATCACGTTCCTCCTTGCTCAATAACTCACATTCATCACTTTAAACCCTCATTAATAGTGTGGGAGAGATATAATATATAATTAATATGCTTGTAGTTGGCTCGAACAATGATAGGGGATCATAATCCATTATTTTCAACGGGCAAATGTCACTAAGAATCCAAAATTTGAGTCATCCTACAAAAGGCTCTAATTATTTTAACCCTAAATATCATTGAAAAAAAAAAGAGAAGGTAAAGATTATTGAATATCTTCGTCGCTACGGCTACATCCACGCGCGGAGTTTGGCGGTCGCGGATCGTCAACAGCGTAGCGTCGGCCGGGTCGGATTCGTAATTGTGATTACTCCTTCCTCAAGAAATTCTTAGATTCATTGAGTTTCGAGTTATAAATTCGTAACTAGGAGAAAATTTTCTATCAGTCGAAGAATTAGAAATGGAATCGGAGGATTCAGTGAGATTAAGATTGGAGGAATTGCATAAAGACTTGGGGAAGAAACAGAGATTCGAGGAAGCAGTTTCCACCATTATTTCTCTGCTTCAAGATCGCTATCCTACTGCTTCTCCTTCATTACGCAAATCGGTCTTTCATCTTTCTCCTCTTTTCGTTCAATTTTGTTGTCTCTTAATACTTCTCGATCTTTATTTCATTCCATTGTTTCCATTTTGTGTGAAGTTTTTACGTTATGTCTTTTTTTCCTGAGTGAAATTCGTAATATGCGTGAAATCTTGGTGGTTTCTACTAGTATGGTGGTATATTCTTTCGTTTGAATCTGAATTTTTCTCTGTGGAGCTGAATTGTTGAAATATTCATTATTTGATGGTAGTTCTATTCCGTAATTTGCCGAGTTGCAACAGTATTGAAGACGAGGTTTACGGCCCCAGGGTTTTGGCTTTCTGGTCTCAAGCTTTTTCAGTTTTCTTTGACTTTGCTCTCTGATCATTCAGAGAGACAACACCTGGAGGCTTGCCTAGCTCAGGCCAAGGAAACTCTGCACCAAATCGATAATCCATCTCCTGCTTCACAAAGTAATTCATCAAATGGAGGTACTAGTTAACATGCATTTCTTTCCATACAAGCACACTTTTTAGTTTTTCATTAAATTAGTTGGCTCTTTTCTGATATGTATGAATTGAAATGTTCATATGTTGATTCAGGCTATCTTTTTGAGGGCCATCTCACTGTTGATCCAGAGCCACCCCAGCCCCAGTGGCTGGTGCAGTCAAACCTCTTGACAGCCGCTGCAGCTGCGCTATCTAATGCTGAATCTTCTCAAGGTCCAGCTGAGAACAGCAACACTTCTGAAAATGCTGCTAATATTCTTCAAGCGCTTATTGAAAATCTAGATAACGCTGTAGATGGGGTAATGTTTGTTTCCTATTTCTCAGAGTACTTTCCTCATTCTTGTTTGAAAATTACTTGTTTAGAATATATATATATCATAACTACTAGTGGAGATTTTACCTGATATTGTATGAATTATGAAATATTGCCTGTAAATTCCAATAATGTCTTTTCTTCCCCAATTGATAGGAATAATTTGTGTGTAGGGTTTCAAATATCAAATTACTAACCAAACTCACTTATTTGCTTAAACTTTGGTTTGAATGGGTATTTAACACTACTTTCTTCATATCATACTCGGCAAATTTGTTATTTTTGTAACGGAGAGAAAATGAAGGATGTACATTGGATCAGTCTCATGGTTCAAGTTTGTATGAGTTGATTTTTGTTACCATTTCTATAACATGTAGAACTTTGTGCCCATCCATTTAGATCAATAGTTCAATTTGTGGGATTTTGACATTGTTGGGTGGTGCTTGTTGGTACTGCTGTTGTTTTAAATGCTTGATGTATGTTTTTCTTTCTGTCTATTTAGTTCATGGACTTGGAAATGGCTAGCGGACCGCCAAGAGTCCCTCCTGCAAGTAAAGAAGTTGTCGCAAAACTTCCTGTAATTACTATAACTGATGAAGTTCTTGCCAAGCTAGGAAGAGATGTACAATGTGCTATTTGCAGGGAAAACTTGGCTGTTGATGACAAGATGCAGGAATTGCCTTGCAAACACACATTCCACCCACCTTGTTTGAAGCCCTGGCTGGTAATATGCTAACTTGATTAGTCTCTGTTAATGCTAAAAACTCGGCTCTTTTTTTTTTAGTTTAAACGCATCCTATGCTTAAGCTCGTAAATTTTTTTAGGATGAGCATAACTCTTGTCCGATTTGTCGACATGAATTGCCCACTGACGACCACAAATACGAGAGCTGGAAGGAGCGAGAGAAAGAGGCCGAAGAAGAAAGAAAAGGAGCTGCAAATGCTGTTCGTGGTGGTGAATATATGTATATTTGAACGGAGTTGCAATGCCTTGGTATCAGGGAGTTAATTACCAAGTGATGTATGATAACGGTATTTTATATGTGTGATTTTTCTGGACTCGATGTTGAAGTTTCGTTTTTCAGTTATTCTTTTATAGCAGAAACTATGGAGCACAGTTCCCATCTCTGCTTCTTTGTCATTAAAATGTCACAATATTTTTTGTTCTCTTGGTTGATACGGATTTGTTTAGTTTTGGTAAATGCGAAGGCTAAATTCATATATAGAATTAAATTTTTTATGATAATTTATTTTTTAAAATTAAGTTTACAAAGCCTACTTTCATCTATTGATTTTCTTTGTTTTTGTTTTGTTATACTTTGTAGGGGTGTTTTTAGAAATGAAGATTAGCTTTGAGAATGGAAAAAAATAGTTTTTAAAAATTTGTTTTTGTTTTTGAAGTTTGACCATGTATTCAAGCGTTTAGTTAGAAAAGATGAAAACTATAGTAGTTGTAAAATTCAAAAGGTTTTGTTTGGTAACCATTTTATTTTTAGTTTTTGAAAATTAAGCCTACGCCCCATTGTATCTCTAAATTTCTTGCTTTGATATCTATTTTTCAACAAGAAAAAATAGTTTTTAAAAACTTATTTTTGTTTTTTGAAATTTGGTTAAGAATTAAATTCTCCTACTTAAGATTGATATAAAACAAAGTAAGAAAATGAGAGGAAATAGACATAATTTAAAAAAATAAAAAACGAAATAGTTACCAAATAAGGCTTAAATGATTATCAAATGGGTCTTACTATTTGTTTTTTTTTTTTTTTTTTTTTTTAATATTTACAAATCTACTAGATGCAATATTAACTTTTTTTTTTGACATAAAAATTCGAAAGTTGATTCTTAAAAGTTATGAATATGTTTGGAATTTATTCAGCACAAAATAGAAAAATAGTGATTTATTATATATATTTATTATTTTTGCTAATAAGCAACCATGTCACTAATGTGATCCTTTCACAAGCACTTTTATGGACTCACTCCCTACAAATGTATTAAATCTAATCTTAGATAATCATTTCTATTGTAGCCCTAACACGGCGGCTATCTTTATCACAGTGTCTATTTTTTTCCTCACCCACTATACACATTTTATAATGTATCGGGCTAGGTATGATAATGCATAGCTCTAATGCGATGACTCTCTATACGATTTTATTTTTCTCACCCAAAAACATAACAAACTGTGAGAAAAATAAAGCACTTGTGAATGGGTCATCAATCATTTATGGGATGGTCATTGATAACATCGAAAAAAGCGACATTTCGCTCCACTTAATCAATATATAGCACTTGTAAGGTAGAACCAGGTTTTAGAGCTGAAGTGGAGTCAAAACAGGCCAAGATGGAGTTGAATTGCATCAATCGAGAAAGAGGAAGGCAAATGACCATTTTGCCCCTCCATGCATGGCGCAACGCGTCACCCAGGCGCCAGCCTGATGCTTTTTTTGAGAGTTGAGGAACTGAAGACAGGCCTCGACGTTGTGGCACTCTGATCGTGAACACGTGCAAATTTTCCTTCAACGCTGTGGCACCAACCCAATTCTATAAAAGAATACTTAGCCGCCTAGGTTCAATCATCAGCGGTTCCAGCTAGATCTTGGACGATTTTCTCTCCACTTTTCTCCTGTCTTTGTTTCTTGGATGTTCCGAAACGATACCTCGATGTCCATTATAAAGATTATGGGCTAAAGGTAACGCTTTCTAGCTTAGGCATAGAGTAGTTCCCCTTATTTTGTAACTTGTGAGGTTTTGATCTTTTGATAATTCTTCGAATTGTTCTTTTGGATTCTCATTTTGTGATAGAATTAATATGATTATATTTCTTCTTGAAGTTGTATGATCATTAGCTAGGTTTCGAATTGTGATATGTGACATATAATTGTAATTCGATTAAAAGTAGCAAGGGTTAGATTGACTTGTAAGTTGTAATTTCACTTCGATGAACATTGTTTAATCGACCTAAAGAGAATCATGATGGATATTAATTTAGGTAATTCCGAGTTGGTATTGACCTTAGCATGTTTCTCGAGTCTTAATGCGGTTAGACATTTAATTATGATGCATTTCATCTAACTAATTCAACTAATTAGATTAATGGGACTCTCACCTAGCTTTTCTATGTGAGTTGGCTAAGCTATGGTTTTTTATTATTCAAATTCAATCTCATTTACTTTTAATTTATGCAATTTATTTCCTTGCATCGGAACTATTTCAAAACCCCTACTGGTTTACCATAGGACTGTGAACAATTTGATTGAAAAAATCGAGGGGGCTCTTTGTGTTCGACTCGGTTTTGCCACTACTACGTGTTTTGGTAGAAACAGTTAATTATTTTGGGGAGTGGAATTGGACGATGGATTCTGCATCTTCCGATCATCAAACAAAATATGCTTGTGAATGAGTCATTTGTAAAAAAAAAATTATATATATATATATATATATATATATATATATATGTAATTTTTGCCAGCCTATATAATTTGCTAACTAAGCTTTGGCTTGTCCACGTCAGTATCTGAATTTGCTTTGACAGCTTGTATAGATCACGAAAAGACCGTGGAGCTAAGTTTCTTTGGGCCTGAATTTGTGGGCTGGATCCACCACAGATTTTTCAGGCCTCTGTCCAAGTCTATCCAGCTGAAAGCATGTGAAATGTGGATGGCGTCCATATATTTATACAGAAGCTGTTTTATCGGTGTGGGAATTACTGGTGTTTTGGGGGTGTGAATGAGCTGAAGAAATTGGTTAGAGAAAATATTTTAACAGATTTCTTCAAAAACTGGTATGATCATTTTCTTTCTAAATTCATACTCTGTATTTTGTTCTCAAAATCAGTCAAGAAGATTGCAACCTTGAAAGACTGAACCACTATAATACAATACTTGTGTGTTCTCTGATGATTCTTCTCTTTATTTTTCCTTTTGGTTCTATTGTACTTGTTTCGACAATCCGGTTTTAACAATATATATAACTTTTACAGTATTCATGGATTTTTGATATTTCTAAAATTGTATGATAATAAATTCGAGTAATTTTGTCTAGTTCAATCAGGCAATTTTCCATCACGCTTTAATTTCAAGGAAATGAATCGGCCTTCGTGGCCGAATCATTAGCATAGACTCGTTTGTTCTTGTAGTTATTATAAAATCGCCACACAACTTCACTTTCCAGTAACGCCGGAATAGCATTCACAATATGGAAACATCTCTCACCTCCGCCGCCGGCGCCACCATTTTGTCGTCCTCTTCCGCCGTCTTTGGCCGCCGACGTCGATGGATTCTCATATCCAACAAAACTAACAGATGCAAATATACTCTCAAGAGAGGAATTGAAGATCGTTTTCCCCTTTTCAATGAATTTGCAGAGCGAACTGGTACATTAGTCTCGAGAACTTCATCTGCTTCTATGAAGAAGATGCTCTCGAGTAGATATGGTGGTAGAAATTCGAATATCAACAAGATTTACAAGCGATTGGAATCTTGTTTGGTGATACCACCGCCTAGGGGTAAGCCACCTCGCGCTATCGTCCAGTTCCTCGGCGGCGCTTTCATCGGAGCTATTCCTGAAGTCACTTACGGGTTTTTTTTTTCCCTTCCGTTTCTCCGTCGTCTTGGTTGATTTTTCTAGTTCTTCTTCTTCTTCTTACTTCTCTCTGTTGTCAACTTGCATTTTGATGCAGCTACTTAATTGAGCTTTTGGCAAAGGAAGGGTTTCTGATAATCTCAGTACCTTACAATGTGACTTTCGATCATGCCGATGCTGCGAGACAAGTATTTGAGAGGTTTCATGCCTGTTTGGATACCATTGTAGCGTCCGGATTGCCCGATGAAGATATTTCACCTGCTCAACTCGTTAATCTTCCTCTATTTTCCGTGGGTCATAGGTGAGTCAACTCGTGATTGTTGTCTTCATTCCAGCAGAGAGAAATGCTGAACTAATTTCGTTTTTGTTCTTTATTGGTAGCAATGGCGCGCTTCTGCAAGTACTCACGGGGTGCTATTTCTCTGAGAAGATACCTAAGGTTTGGCTTCTTCTTACTTTTCTTCTGTTTTATGATATGTTTGGGAGTTATTTTAAAATGAATAAGGTTATCCTAAATTAATTTTGGTAGTATAAAAATCTCTTTTAAAAGTGTAAAAGCAAACATTACCAAAACATATGTAGCTCGTTGGCTAAGTGGGGCGTTGGTGCTTTCCGTTTGCCCCAAGTTCGATCCGTTTTGGTAGAGAGAAGAAAGGAGATTATAAAAAGTGTAAAGTCAAACATTAAATTGACTTTAAATGATTAAATACGTGTTTAAGAGTGATTTTGGACTTGATTTTAGCCATTTCAAAATCGGTTGATTTTACATAGTTTACTTGGGGAAATGGAGTGTGATGGAACTGACAAGCTAATCATTGTGGCTTTAGTATCCAAGATGATAATTTTCTTGTCAATTTCGATGGTTGTATGACATAATATTCTCGTTGTGGAAGGCTAATGCTATAATCTCCTTCAACAACAGGCCAGCAACAGAGGCTGTTCCTTACTTTGAGCAGGTAAAGTTGGCATAGATCACTGTTTATCTTTTGTTGGATTTCATAGGTTGTTTGCTTGGGCTTATGTATGCTCCCTAATATCATCTCTTTTTCACTTCTAAGAGTGATCTTTTATGGAAAAAATATCAATTCCAATATCTAAGAAAATATGAATTTTACTTTGAGCATAAGTCTCTTTTTTTTTATCAATGAAAAGTTGTTTTGTTCTAAAAAACATGGATACGTTTGTTTAGATTGTACAAAAAGGTGAGTTAGAAACTTCAGTTGACTTATATTTCTTTCATAATTTTATGATTATCAAAAGACAGTATGGAGTTGAAAATGAGTTTCGTAAGTTCGAGTCCAAATAACTTGAGTTTGTGTGGCCAATACAATCAGTAAATTTACTAAATTTAACCCTGAGCTACATAAATCTAATCGGTGAGCCAAAATCAATTATTGGTGTTTTTTCTTTTTGGTGGAATCCATTTTGTTCTCCCATGCAGTAGGAGTGAACTAGAACTGGAACAGCGTCCCAACCAATATAGTGTTTTAGGGGCGGTCATTGAGTGGCTCATTTATTTTTTTGGAGTGATATTCATTTTCTTTTTACAAATTTCCATGTCTGCTTCCTTGAACTAATTGAAATTTAAGTTTTAAAATGAAATTGTGTGTAATTACATATTCTTGGTTTTTTATAAACCAGCTAATAATCCATAACCAGTGCTAATTTACTTTGTTCTTGGTTTTATTAGGAACTAAGGTAGTATGAGCTACCTTTATACCACATTGGTTAGAATGGGATGACCAATGTGGTACTTAAGTGGCTTGGCTCTCCCACCTCAATAGCTAGCTTTTGGGGTGTGGTTCCCTAAGTTGCTTAAGTACCTAACAAATTTCTTTCATGCATTGGACATGCCATTAAGAATAGATAAATGTCAAAGAAGACTATTCATGACATGAGCTACTTTATTCCAATTTATAATATTGATTGAAATGTTGCTTTATACAGTTGGGCCCTTTAACAAGTCAGATGATGCCTGTTGTACAAGCATCTCCAGTTTACTCAATGGCGAGGAGTGTCTCAGGTAGCATCCTGAATTAGCTTCTTTTTCTAATATGCTTTTATAGTTCTGTAATTAAAATTTCGCATCCTTGGATCACACATTTCGTTGAGTTCCTTGTTAAATGGTTAGTGTTGAATGTGAATTATATCTTTATCCGATTGATGAACGAGGATGATACAGAAAAAGATTTGAAGGGACTAACTACCCCGACTAGTTCACAATTCCATCTTGAACCAGATTGTCTCACTAGAGTTTATGCTTATCTATATAAATTAGTAGAGGGCTAACCATCAATATCTTATGTTTGAATACAAAAATATATTGACTATGAAAGGACTGCAAGATCTATTTCAATTGTTTCATGGTGATTCATGTTCATCCTTGTTTTCATTCGACTCAATTACTACTTATTACTTGTGACTGTAGTTTTCCTCTTCTTGAATCATGCATGAAATTATATTCTTGATCTTTGATATGTTCATGTTGAAACTTTCTTATCCTTGCTTATATGCAGGGGATGCATGGAAGATCTTGCTTGATGCTGCTGGAGCTATTGTTCCAGACAGAGATCAAGAAGTCTTGAATTCTCTGACCAACTTTGTTGATCAGTTGCCCTCAGTGTTTAACCAGGTAATTTTGCAATTCTTTAAAAATCTCATTGCCTATTGATCGAGATCTGCATTTCTCATTTGTTATACTACATTTATGATGTTTTCCCTTAAAAATGTCATTTAGCTGTATTTCATGCTGCATTTGACTGCAAATGTATAAAAGTTATCCTCAGTAGGTGACAGAAGGGATTTCGGAGTTCAGGCCAACTCCATCTGAGAATCGAGATTGCTTCAAGTGTAATTACAATGTCCAAAACACTCTCCTGGTAAGGTAACTGTCCTTTTTGGATTGTTGAGTAAATATTCGCTTCTAGTTTGTCTAATATGTTTCATTTCAGGTGAAGTTCATTTCAGACACGATTGACGAGACCAATCTACTTGAACAGACACTGAAGACTCGCGTTGAATCTATTAATGGCACGCTCGAGAAGGTTGAGTTAAGTGGTAACCACATCACACCTTGTGTACAGGTAAACTTCCATAGGCCTTTCTCCAATTGTAATATTGAAGTTTTTACGGGTCTATTTGGAATGACTTTGCATTATTTAAAAACACTTTTCAAGCACTTAGGAACCATTCCGAACAGACACTGCATCTTTGAGAGATGCTAGCAATTGGATTATGCAATTCAAAGCCAGAAGCCAGCTAAATACACACTTGTTTCTCTAAATATAACAAATATTTTCTTGCTGTTAATTGAAAACATATTAAGCCGTTAAGTTATTCTAGATTTTGGTTTTTCAAACCAGCTACCCCAGCTAATATACAAAGAGGCAAGAACACTGCTCAACTTAGTCATACTAATCAATCTTATAGAACCACTCAACCCTTTATACTTAATGGGTTGTTTGGGGTGCATAGTTGGTTAGTGGTTATTATAGTCTATAAGTTATAAGAGTATGCATTTGAAGTGTAGACTATTTTAGTTTGGGTTACAAATGAAGAGAGTATAGTTACAAAGTAGTAAACACCGTAGACAATGATGACTTTCAAATAAGTTTAGTGGACCGAAGTGTAGATTACAATAATTGGGAACTTCAACTATTATAATGGGAGACCCAAACATTGAGTGAGTCATAATAGCCCACTCTACCCAAGATAAGTCGGAGGCCAAACGACCCTTAAGTAATTCATAGTCTCTCAATATGAGTACGAAGAAAGAAATACTGGGTACAAATTTCTGCAATATCGTATTCTATTCATTTCATGTTAGTAATTCAACATATTGGTCTCTTTGAATCAAATTAGTCCCTAGATCCCTACATAAGATCAGTGAGCATTACGAATATATCAAAGCATGAAAATTGTTCTAAACCAACAGCTTGTACTTGTATTGTTCCGTAGTGATTTAACATGGTAAAAGAGGATTAAAAATATAGAAAACACAAAAAATTAACGATGTGAAAAAGGAATTAAGTTGATCGTTTTTCTTTCAAGATTGCACATGAGTTCTGAAGAGGTAGTAGTTTTAATGTGATCAGGAACCAAAGTGGGAGGTAGGTTATTTGTACACTCCCGCAGATGCTGTTGCTCAGGCGCTTAAATCTCTACCTTTGAGAGAAACAAGAGAGCTTGCTAAAACCTTATGCAACTGGTTTGAACGTTTTGAAGCCTAAGGTTTGGTGATCAGAACTCAACGACACAACTATACAACCTATAGAACAAATCCTGTTCGAGTAAAGTCGTATCGAGGTTGGACATTGAATATCTTATCTCCATTCCTTGTATGAATGTGAATGCTTATGCTAACATTTTGTCCTTTGGAGAAAAATAGAAGTGGGTAACTGGGGGGGCCTAAATATAATTTTACAAATATAAGATATTATAATACTTAAACAGATGATTCACAATGGAGCGAGAGACCATTTTCATTGGATGGATCTTTGTTTTTAAACTGTTGTCTCTTCGGATGTTATTGTGAGTGTTCCTTAGAGGTTTAAATTCTCACTTAAACTTCCTGTTTCTTGGAAAGAAAACGAATACCTAAGGCTTTGTTTGTCCTTTTTTGTTTTTGGTTTCTAAAAATTAAGCCTATTTCTTCTACGTTTTTTATAATGATTTATATATTTTCTAAATACAATGGTTGAATTCTTAGCCAAATTTTAAAAATAAAAACAAATTTTTTATGCTAATTCCTTTTTAGAAATTTGGCTTGGTTTTTTAAACCATCGGTAAAAAAATAGATATCAAATGAAGAAGTTTGGAGGTAGGAGTAGTTTCTATAGTTTTAATTTAAAAAAAATAAAAAACAAAAAACCGAATAGTTATTAAATGAGACCTAAAAAATATAAATTTGATGCAAGTGAATATTCATGTATTTGAATTTTTAAGGACTTAAAAGCGTGTAGTACTTTTTTAGTACACAAATATGGTATGGTACGAGGATTGAAGTGATGATAGAAAAATAACTTACTACTAAGTACACCCTCAAATTTGCTCAACAGTCTAACATATTCTATTTTATGGGTGATTTAAAAACTTTTTTTCTTTAAATGGAGTTTAAAAAAAATGCACTCAGAACTTTGTATCTTGTTTTAACAGTACCCCTAAAATTTGAAATGTTGTATTAATATCTTTGACATTAAAAAGAAAGAAAAAAAAAAAACTCTAAGACGTGTAAGATTTTATAAAAGCAACCATGAGCTTGGCATAGTGGTGTTGGCATGTGCTCCGTCCCCGGAGATCGATCGGAGATTTAATTCCATCACCTTGTAGTAGTTATACTAATATATAACAAGTAAACTAAAGCTAGGAGGATGATAAGTTTTTCTCAAGGACCGATCCAATTGTTTCATGGATATATCGATATTAAATATACGGGATTTGAATGTCTGATTTTAAATGTTTGAGATATTTATGTATGTGTTTGGATAATTAGGATAATTAGTGTGTAGAAGTTAAATATATAAATTAATCAATTTTTTAACTTTGAGATCAAGGGTACAAACTTTACATCAAACTATATACAAACTTTATTATTTTGTTCACAGTAAAGGTACAATTATTTTTTATTTTTTATTTTTTTATAAAGGTTTCAAGGTTTCTTTTACTCTTCTTTATTAATCGTACAACTGCTCAAGAAAAAAAAATGAGATTTCTTGAAAGGGTATATTAATGCAACCTTTTAAATATTATTATCAAAAGTAAGTAAAATGCCAACTTTTTTTTGTTTTTGTTTTTTTTCTTTTTCTTTTTCTTTTTGAGTACAACTATGGGGATGATATACTATTGTTCATTTATTTTATCAATGTTATTGTTAATTTGTACAATTCACCTACTTATGAATTATCAAGTAAACGGTTTTTCACGACGAAATCTACCTATATGGTCATGATATTTAATTATGAAGATTTGTTAGATAGTTGACCAGTCTTGGAAGAATAAGGTTATAATCCTTTTGTTAAATAAGATTTCTTGTACTTAATGGATAAGCATTTGTTACCAATAGAGAATTCTTTCTAATCTAAAATTGAAAATTTAGATGATTAGATTTGCACCAACAAAAATCATAAATTTGATACACAAGAAAAGAGTACAATTTTTTTTTTAATTATTTATTTTTAGGTAGTGGACAAAATTCATTCATTCATTCTATCCTATTCATGAGTACTTATCACTAATATAGGAAAAAATATTATACTTTATTTTGTCCCGATCCATGGTCTAAACGAGTCGCACATGAACCTAGTACATGTTCCATGACGTTGAGGGCATCCTTGAAGGGGGGCGATTAGGTGACATTTCTAATTGTTGTCTTGTGTTATTATTATTTATTTATTTATTATTTTTTTTTTTTTTGGTCTTTCATAAATTATTGATTGTTGTTCCATCATTCTGGCATTGATGTATTATTTTGATTTCATGCTGTGGCTGTGCGGCGCGGCTTGCATGGATTGTTGCAAAGATGTGGTGTCTCTCTGCCTTTTGCCTTACCACAATCCGAAGAGCCTTCTCAGTCCCTTATGACCTCTCCCATTCCAATTTCCAGTTTCCACATACACAACAACGCAACTTTCCTTTTCCTTGCATCATCTCTATTCCACTTTCTCCATCATCCTTATTTATTTATTTATTGTTATTATTTTGTATCCTCGTTTTTACCTCAATTTTATATGAATTTCCTTTGTTCCCAATTTAGGAGCCTTTCTATTGCTGTTCGGAGTCGGTTCTGGGCTTTGTTTGTTTCTTTTTAAGGATGACACCTTATTTTACTCCCTCTTCTTCTTCTTCTTCTTCTCATTCATTTTCGTCATTCTAATTTTTTAATTTTATGCCTTATCAAAACTTATTGACAGTATCATTGTATTTGGTTTATTTTTAATTGTTTAATTTTAATATTTAAAATAAAAAATTTATTATAAATATTCAAAATATATGACGTTGCAATCTATTAAGTTTTAAAACATATACATTGCAATAGTTATCAAATTGAGACGGATAAAAGAAAAATGAGATAGAATATCCTTGTATCATATCTATTGTCTCACATGGAAAACGTATATTGGAAAAACTATCTGCTTTATCTTTGGACTATATTATACTCATATACGAGTAATTGAAACATATGCAACAACTGAAGTTCATGAATCTAGATATATTTACAATTTGGCATGACCGATTGGGTCATTCGGGATCTATAATGACGAGGAGAATTATTAAAAATTCAAACAGACACCCATTGAAGAACTAGAATATTTTTCAATATAGTGAGTTATCATGTGATGCTTGCTCTCAAGACAAATTAATAATTAGACCATCATTAGCTAAAGTGGGAATTGAATTACCTACATTGTTAGAACAAATTGATGATATATGTGGACCCTATTAATCTACCAAGCGAGCCATTTAGATATTTTATGGTATTGATAGATATGGTCACATGTGTGCTTATTATCAAGTTGAAAGCTTGCATTTGCAATATTACTTGCTCAAATAACTATGATAAGAGGCACATGCCAATGCTTAGTGTCTAAAGATCATGTGTCTTATAATCACACATCTTTAGTAGTCATATATCTCCACCACCAACTTGCCAAATTGCTTATAAATAGTGGCATTTGGTGGATGTTGAAAATATACACATTGGAGAGGAAAGAAGAAAAATGATTGAAGAAATTTTAGAGATTTCTAAATTTCCATAAAATTTCATTTCCTATATTTTCGTAATTTTATATTTTGTTATTTTATTATATTATATTTATTTTAATATTATAATTTTTGGATATTTGTGTCTTCGTTTTGTCGTCTTTTTATAACAAAATTATTGTTAACATTTAATCAATTTTGATAAAAATTAATTACGAAAGATTAGATTTAAGATTTAAGATGGATGATGGAATGCATAAAGTCTGAATTTATGATTTATTAAAATGGACTCAAATGAACCTTATACTGACAATGAAATAAAGAAAATGGAAAGTATGGACCAAACTTAAAACTTAACCTATGGGAAAAGAAAATAGTATTTTAACCTATTTCTAATTACTTTAGATAGAATTTTGGAATTTGAAATGCTTCCTACTTCCTCGACATTGCAGGAAATGGGATTAAAAAAAGTAAAAAAGAAAAAAGAAAAAAGCTGTCTAAACTGAGTTCTAGTTGATTTTGTCCCAAAATCTAAATGCACATATTGAATACCAACTTCTCTTTTGGACCCTTATAATTATAAGCTTACCTTAGCCTTTGGGAAACTCAAATTGACTTTTCAAATCTTGAATCGACTTTTCACTTTGGTTTATTTAGTATGTATTTCAGGTATGTTGACTTGTTATACACGTATCGATTAGACTCTAGTTGTACAAAGTCAATTTAAATCTAAATTTTAAACACAAATCAAACCCTTAATAAGCATGGTAAATAGACATAATAATATAGATATAGGACTAATAAATTTTAGGAGCGGAATGCATTTCTCATTTCTTTAAGTATACAAACTCATGAACTTATTGATTTAAATTGTTTTCTTGTATAAAAATGATATACATTATAAAAAATAATTATTTTAGTAAACGTGTTTGTGTCCTGTATATTTAAAAAATGACATGTCAAGTAGCATCATTTTCATTTTGTAGCACATTCATACTTCTTAGACTAAAATAGTTCTCTCAACACATAATATTGAGTGTTAAAACTTCTTTGTGCCTTTTTTAGGTAATCATTTGAACTTCAACGAGTGAATTATTATTTTTAATACAAATATCAGTTACCTTTGAAAGTTATTCTTCTCAATTTTTAGTGTGAATAAAAGGAGCAAAAATTTCTCCGTTGTGTAATTTGAAAATATAAGGTTTAAATCTTATTTTGATCCTTGAACTTTGAATAATGTAATATTTTGGTCCCTGAACGTTTAAAATGTCCATTTTAGCCCATAAACTTTGAATATTGTTTTATTTTGGTCCCTAGACTCTTAAAAATGTTCATTTTAGTCCTTAAACTTTGAATATTGTTTTATTTTGGTTGTTTTAGTCCTTGAACTTTGAATACCGTTTTATTTTGGTCCCTAAGCTTTTAAAATGTTTGTTTTTGAAAGAGTAAGGATCATGCAAGCGGAAGCAATTTGGATCTAAAACACTCTAATTAAATCAATTTTAAGGATTAAACATGGTTGTTCAATAACCAAAAATAGAGTTTAAGAAACTTACGTTGGTGTAGCTCAAAATTGAAGAAATTCTTTTGTTGTTTGATCACAAACACTCTGTGGACCACCATAAGAGTCTTCCCGGCTATTCTCCAACCTTAGGATGGATTGTGGGCTCCAAATTTGTGATGAATTTGAGCCAAGTATGAAGGTTGGAGAGAGTTTGTTGATGGTTTTAGAGAGAAAATCATCACCAAAATTTCTGCTTTTTGGCATCTTTTTTTCACTAAATTAACCTCTCTATATATAGAGGAATTCATGTAATTCAAACTAATCACATAAAGACACTAAGTAGGTGATTAATTTAGTGGGAAAAGATGTGTTTATATGAGGTTCAAAGAGAGGATTGAGTCAACACCCACTACCCCTAAAATTCATGAATTTTTTAATTTCTAAAATTCAAATATTAAAATGAAATTTTCTTTATTAATTTTAAATAAAATTAATTCAAATAATTAATTATATTAATATAATATTAAATTATTAAATAAAATTAATTCAAATAGTTAATTTTAAATAATTAATTAAACATTTTAATTAATTATATTAATTTAATATTATATTAATAATTTTTGCTAACTTTTCTTAATCCGATGAATATTCATGTGATCAATATTTAAATCAAATTTAAATATTTTCAACTCGCATTTATCTTCGAGTTCATAATTATACAATCATATGTTTAAGCAAATCGTATATAATTAATACTTACTCCCTAAACCGAATTCAAACGATTCAATTTCTCTCATCACACTATTCTAAGGTTTAGTTCAATATGAGCTAGCAGGGGGACCTAGTAGACTTACAGATCATGAGCTCCAACGATCTGAAATTAACCAACTAAACTTTTTAACCTAGCCAATCAACATTCGTTAACTACTGGGACACTCTACTATAGCCTAGTAGCTGTACTCTCCTCACTGTAGATATACTTATGTCCAATTGATATAACCATGATTAATAAGTCGATCATTCACAAGTTGTTCGTAATTATAGCTGGGTCAAAATTATCGTTTTACCCCTATAACTGCTTATTGTTTCTTAAGTACCACTGATCCTCTAATGAACAATTAGTTTGTGGTCCAACCACCGAGCTGAATCCTTCTCAGGCCAACAATGAGAGGGTGGGATGTTCGTTATTATTTCTTATTTGAATTAAGTTGTTTCTTAGCTTGTTGCACAAAATAGATTTTAACATTTCTGTACAAGGATGCGTCGAGAATTACTCTAAATGTGCTCATGATTAAGCAAGTTTTCCTATGAAGACCCAAGTATAAGTATTTATAGGTATCCTGGTGAGTCCAGGGTCGAACGCAGGGATTTGTAATAACTAGGCGCTGAGATTATAAGCCTGACTATGCGGTGAACTATACATGTAATATATGCAATTGTTTGATGTGTAAAACTATACATTAAGAATGAAAAGAATTTCCTACTACTAATAATGAGGTGGATGCGGTGATGGTTAGTCATATGTCATTTAGTGTCAGATAGCATGTGTTGAGAATGAATGGAACCATGCGATAGGAGTTAATGCAAGAGTTAGTTGTTACCTAAACCTTCTTAGTACAATTTCATACCTACAAACTGCAATTGTGAATCCATCTTTCGATGTTTCGACGCCACATTAATCTTATTTCTAAGACGCATGGTAAGTTTGCGTTGGCAAAAGATGAACTACATCTCTGCAACTCATCTAGTCTTAATAAATGCTAAAGATTAACTATCCACTCTCTCAAGCTCGACAATTATGCTTACTACTTGTGTTTGTCAGACAAAGTCATGCAAGCTAAAGATATGCATTAATCAAGATGTAATATGCTCAGAATTGCTTAAGAAAACTAACTCTTAACATCAACTAACTCATTCAAACATGGTGTAAGGTGGTTAGTATAAAGATAGATGAAAGAGAATAGTCAATCAAACTCATATTAAGCGAATAAGTCATTCTCTCGAATGTCATTAACAAAATATAAGCAAGAAGGAGAAAAATGGAAATAAAACAGAAATGAAGGGCGTCAAGCCGCTACTGGCAACGTCTTGCTTCATGGAGGCTTGAGATGGTCGCTATCTGACACATAAATTCCATAGGGTGAAGGTTCTCACTCACTGGGAGATGACTCTGAAAATGCTCAGAATCCTTCTCTCAGAAGAGCTTGAAATGGAGGCTGGTTATGGTAAGAGAGAAATAGTGCAAAGCTTTCGCCTCTTAAACTCGTCTCTCCCTTCTTTTTCTTTAAGAAGCTTTTGGGCTATTTATAGGCGTCAAAAGGTTGATATCATGATGACCTGACACCTTTGCATTAAATTTCACCCATGCTGCATAGACTTTTCAGATTTGTCAGCCTATTTGTTCTGCCATGATCTTGATAGGTTGCTACTCTTTTTCGTAATGACATGACAGCTGCTTGAGCATGCTTGAGTTTCTTGTTCGACGTATGGTCTTCAACGCATGACCTCACCGCATAGGCTCGACGCATGTTCTCACAGCAGCTTCATCTCTTCGTACTTGGTTGTTCCCACTTCTTTTCTTCTTAACCCTGCGTTAGGAACAGAAGCTTATCGTTTTTCAGGCATTTTTCTTTTGCAAGTAGTGCCAACTCATGTTGATACATTTTTCATCATTTAACTACCAAAATCATGCGTTTAACTCCAAAGTTACTCTAATTAAATCAAATAATGACTATAATTACTTGTATTTCTACAAGTTATCATAGGACCCCTTGTTCAAGACCTAAAGTCAGTATTTAAGGGAACAACCTCTCTACTACCCCTAGAATAAGGTAGGAGTGAATTCCATCTCGCAAGACTATGCCCCCAGCTATCTACTCGGTCTTATCCTTACAAAGGTAAGTTTATTGAGTCAGCGAACTCGAGCCACTATCACCCATGCAGATCAAATGATAATCCCAAATAAATAGGAGTTCATAGTTAGCTTAGGATTAAGATTCAGCTACCTAGGTCATCATATTGAAATAATCAGTCTTAACAGTAAACAACGTTATAAAGTAAAAGTGACTATCTCGTGGTCTAGTTTTATGCAAACTCATTGCATAAGATGCCTCCACTCGCATGTTTTTACATGAATCATTTAGAATCATATTGTTTGTATCAAATACAAAATGAGTCACATCGATAGTGTCCCCAAGATAAGGTACCAGTCTTATTTTTATACTATAGACTGTTATGACTTTTACTCAAACTTGATCCACTTTTATGTCTACACATAAAGTCTAAATATTCATGCTATAGCCAGAGGTTCTTAGTTTATTGGATTTAGATTTTATACGCAACTCACATATTCAATAACATTTTTACTGAATAAACTTCAATATCGACTTTATTAAAAATAGAATATGTTTATTGTTTACAAGCCACGAGTTTTAGGACATAAAATTCAACCGTTTTAATCCTTGAACTTTTAAAAAATGTTTTATTGTGGTCCTTGCTATATTAAGATTTTGCTAACTCTCTAACAAAATGGCAAGGTGACTTGTATTTTTGGATGACTAGGCTACAAATAAGTTACGCTAAAAAATCTAGAGTTTCAATTTTGAATAAGGTAGCAAAGTAGGGGAATTTAAAAGGACATATTTTGTTCAAAATTTTGGTTGTTTAGTATTTTCACGTACTGGTTGTTGGCATTTTACTTCACCTTCATCTTACTCAATACATCTAAAGCCTAGTCATCCAAAAATATAAGCTCCCTCACATTTCTGTTGAAGAATTAACATAATTTTACTAGTCGGGACTGAAATAAACACTTTAAAAAAGTTTAGGGGCTAAAACGAACATCTTTGAAAGTTTAGAGACCAAAATAGGAATTAAACCAAAAAATAGTACTTCCTTACTCATTGGACATCTTAAAATTTTGGGCCCCGTTCGGTAACCATTATGTTTTTTTTTTGTTTTTGTTTTCGAAAAGTAAGTTTAGTTTATCTCCATTTCTTACAATGATTTGCATCTTTTTAAGTACAATAGTTGAAAACTTAGCTAAATTTCAAAAACAAAACAAGCTTNAAATTTTTTTTTTTTTTTTTTTTTTTTTTTTTTTTTTTTTCGAAATTTGGCTTGATTTTTAAAAGCATTGGTAAAAAATAGATAAAAAAGAAGAAATTTAGAGGTAGAAATAATATTTATAAGATTTATATTTAAAAAATAAATAAAAAAAAGAGATTATGATGGCCTTAGTTTTCGTTGCTCACTGCATAATTTTTGAAGGATAGGTCTGAGATACATTACAGTTCCCCCCCGCCCCCACCTTTTTAATTTCTTTTTCTTTTTTTAATAAAATATGGATTTTATGGTTTTTTTAGTAGGGATCAATGAAGTATTTTAAAGAATAATGTTACTTTAAAAAATAATGCGAAAAATAGGGTGATTTAGAAACTAATGACAAAAATAGGATGGTTTGAAAATTAATTTGGAAAATGGGATGGTTAAATCGTGTACCGGGTACACGATTTCAGTCGGGTTGCTGATGTGACGTAAGTAAGTCGTGGACCAGGTTTACGAGTCCTGGCCAAACTCGTGGACCCAGTCCACGATTTCGGGTCCCATAATTTTGGTCACCTTTTTACCCCCTGTTCTTTTCCCATGATATGTCCAAACTCGTCCAGTTTTTTTCCCATGATAAATAACTTAATTAATTAATTACCCACTTAAATGAAAATTTTCTTTTTACTTGTGTTCATCAATTATTGTATTAGTTTCATTGATTCTTAATTTTTGAAAATGTAATGGAAAATCATTAATTCATTTAGTTAAAGATAAAAGTTAATACAAATCAGAAAATTTAAAATACAAATCAAGTGCCACATGGTGGTCTTCTTCGCGCACGTTGTCCACGACGAGGCACAGGCACTTCAAATTGTTGTTGCTGGTGGATTACATCGTCGATATCCTGCTGGGTGACGACAGATGAAAATTCATCGTGTGCATAATATTCCTATTGATGGCCAGAACCGGATGCATTGTCTGGTTGTAATATGGAAGGTTCTTAGTCATCGGGTTGCTTTGGAACACCTTCGTCACGTTGTCTCTATCGTCTACGACGAATACGTTTTCGATTAGTATCAGCAACATTGAGCCTCCTTGTATGTTGAATGATATCTTCAACATTTACCATGTTTTGTTCACACATTGAACTCAACTCTGGTAAATTATGTTCTAAGGAGTAATTGTGCACCTCGTGGACAAAATTATTCTACACGATAAAAAAAAAAATATAAGTATAAAAGAATATTCTTAGCATATAATTGAAAAATACTACATAATAAGATGCTTACCATGCAGTAATAGTAGGCACCATCAGGTGTGATAAATCTTGTTGTGATAGAGTCGTACCAGGATAAATAATCATTAGATATATCCGACTCATTTATTATTTCTCCTTGTGCACAACGGCCATGATGTGCACGCCAAAATGATATATACTCTGCATGAATTTGACACCAGTTTTGGTCGTGTTTACCTCTTAAATCGATTTGGTGTAGTTGAGGGAGTGTATTACACAACGTCGGTACCGTTTGCCACATAACGAATTGTCTTAACACTCGATCTGGTTGATGCCACTCTACGATATAAAAGCATATAAGTGGGCTAACCATCAACTAAATATCTTGTCCATCATGACAATAATCAAGCAACAACGACATAACATGTGGTGTATATGGCGTCCAATTGATTTGAAACCATGTACAAGAATAATTAGAACCTAAAAATATATGTAATATTCAATTATATGCAACATATTTATTATTACTTGATTTTGCATCAAACAATCAAATATTGAGCGATATACCAGCAACATGTTTGCTAATTGTTCAGATGCAGCTAATACACTGCTCCATCTATCACATGGATATAAAACAATTAAAATACTTTACTAATTGTATTAACAAAAAAATTAATATATACAGAAAATAATACCTAGCACTGAGTGGACGTCCCACAAAATGTTATGGAGGTTGTAATTGGACTTGTGGTGCAACAATGTTAAATCGATCATAGGCCCATACTTGAAGTAGTATTAGTGGGCCTCCTATATTCAAAGCTTGTGCATGACTGACTCGACATAATTCTCTATACAGCCATGCAAGACAAGCACCACCCCACGAATAATTACCAGTTTGCTCAAAACTGGCCAATAGTGGGAGGAACATTAAGTGCACCAGCGTGTTGGACTTGTCAGCGAACAGAAAGCCTCCGATAAGATATATGCTGGTGCATATCTCTGTATACTGACGTCATCGACATCAGGAGACAATTCTGTAAACTGAGAGGCTAACCACGGGAGACTCAACCTTGAGCCTTTTAAGTCAAGTGGTCGAACGCCTAAAAAATCTTCATAAATCTGTTTCCAATCATGCTGCAACGAACCAGTAACAGGTTCTCCGTCTACTGATAGTCCAAATTGTACTACAATGTCCTGCAACGTAATGGTGCATTCCCCACCAGGCATATGAAATGTGTGGGTCTCCGGTCTCCAGCGCTCTACTAAAGCAATAATGAGGTGTCAGTCCAACTGTATGAATCCAATTTGTGCAACCCCAATAAAACCGCCCTGTTGTAAATAAGGCACTATATGATCATCGAACGGTATAGTATGCTGAGAAACTGCCTCTCTTCTCCGACAACATAGCACCATGGTGGATGCATTATCCCATACTGTCTGTAATCGGTGAGTATTTTGAAGATATAGCTGAACAGGGTTAGATGGACTAGGATCCATATTCAACACTGTTAAAATAAACCAAATTCATTATAATTTTCAATAAACCAAATACATTACAATGTTAAATAAACTAAATACATTACAATTTTCAATAAACCAAATACATTACATTGTACGAACCACTACATTAAATTGTTACATTATAAGAAGTATTACATTACAATGTTAATATTACATTATACAAAACTAGGTATTTTGCTTGGTAAACTATTAATGACTTGAAGATGAAGCACCTAAATTACGGAGTGGACAGGTACGCTTGTTATGCCCTAATCCCTTGCATATCCCACATCGAACTTTCGTGCATGCCTCGCGCCAATCCATCTCATTATGAATTCGCGAAGTTTTGGGTCTACCATGCTCCCTTAATAAGTTTGCGTTAGGATGCACTTCCGTAAATGATAACTCTGGCCAATAGTCAGGGTGTTGTATTGGATGAAAGCGACATTCATAGCATAACTTTAAATGAGACAATTTATAGCATTCATCAATCAGATGCACGTATGACAGACACATGTAATTACAAATTGCAATTACATGAGAGCATGGAATCTTGAACGACTGCCACTTGTTACAAGAACAAGTTCCCTCTTTTAAGCACATTACTTGTATGTTTTGTCCTTTGTAGGGAGAAACCATACTGATGCCAGTTTGAACTTCAAAACTTTGTGTTTCCCTGTCAACTGACGTCCCTGTATGTGCAGATGCTAGTTTCTCCCACCTTTTAAGCTTTCTCATGGCATATTCTGTGTATATGTCCCCACGATCGAGTGCTTCACTTATTTCTTGTCTACGGCGTTCAAAGTATAAGATTGTCCGATAGAATGTTAACCTAACAATCGATGTGATCGGTAACATTCTAGCTCCTTTGAATACCCCATTCAAACATTCAGCTGCATTGGTTGTCATTCACCCAAAGCGATACCCATTATCGTGTGATTGTGTCCATTTATTCAAATCGATATCCGAAAAATATTCAAGATATTCAGGGTTCAATTTCTTTAACTCTTTCATGTTTCGAATAAACTTACGTCTTTGGTGTTGATTTCCAGCCTTAAATACCAAATCTTTAAGTTGCTTTGATTTGTATTTGGAATTGAAATTACTCGCAACATGACGTAAACAATAACGATGATATGCTTTAGGTTCAGCCCAACCAATTTCCTCGTTGTTAATTGCTGCAATGATCCCTCTATGTCTATCCGAAATTAAGTAAATCCCTTCTGGGTCAGTAACATACTCGCTCAATGCCCACAAAAACCATGACCAACTAGATGTATTTTCCCCTTCAACAATAGCAAATGCAAGAGGAAATACGATAGACAAAGCAGTGAGTAATTTTCCTTCATACTTGCCGTAAAGATGGGATCCATCTATTTGAATTAAAGGTCTACAGTACTTAAACCCTTCAATTGCAGGACCGAATACCCAAAAAACACGACCAAATATAGTCTTACCAGGCACATTAGAAGGGAGAAAATGCCAATCTATTCGTGTACCAGGATTGTAGTGCACAGCAGCACTCAACCAGTACGGAAGTTCTGAATACGATTTCTCCCAATCGCCGAAGACTGCAACCAAAGCTTTTTTCTTAGCTTTCCACACACGTCTGTATTTGACGTTATATCCATACTGTTTTTTAAGTGCTTCTTGTAGTACCGCCACAGGCATACTAGGATCAGCTCTAACTAAAATTTGAATTTCAATGCTCATGAAATTAGAATCAAGTTGTGAATTATCTTGTGCCAATTCTGTGTATAAACAAGTATGGTTCTCTCCAAATTTAGTAATTTCAAACATCCCATGAATTTTGCGCCGACAAGCACGCAACCTCCACCTACAACCTTCATCCCATTGCTTGCATCGCATATACCATTGGTTCGATTCTACCATAGATATTTGGTAGTGTTCAGTCACACAATATTTTTTTACTGTCATTTGTAAGTCTTGTTTCGTATCAAATAACATTCCTTTTTATATTATACTAGAGTTATCTGTACATTTTCCCCTTTCCTTCCAGGTTGATCCTTGTTCACAAACTGAATTAGTAATTTCCCATTCTATCTGTGTAAATATCTCCGACTGAACCAACTCATTTTCATTTTCTATATTTCCCTTCTCCAAACAATTCATCAATTTTTACATCAATGTCACTATCCACACAATTTCTAGCTTCAATAATAACTAAATCTTCTGGACGAAACGACATATTTAAATTCGTTTACAACTGTAAAGATTAAAAAGAAAAATTAGTCTAAATCTACCCAAAATTATAAAACTCGTGGACCCAGTCCACGAGTTTACTACCCAACATAACTAATTTCTCACCACATTATTTACCAATAATTATTCCTATAACAATAAACGTCGAATAACAATCAACACTAAAACCTAAATTTTTTAAATTATAAACAAAATAAAATATTTGATAAAAACGTCTACACATAAAATTTATCCGATTTGGTAAAAATGTCAACATATACAAATTTATTCACGCATGCAAAAAAAAAAAAACTTACAATCTATGCATTTCTATCATATGACTATTGCATAGTTATAAGATAATTAGAAAGGAAACTATATATGCATACGTATATGGCGGCGGCTGAACAAATATAGTATGTTAGATTTAACAAAGAAATAGTGATGAGATGGTCGAAAAATCGATATCTATATACATACCTTTGTGATAGAGACAATGTCAACAAACGACGGACAATGGACAAATGAGGAGTGCAATGAGAGAAAAGAGAGATTCGAAGAGTGAAAGGAGAGAAGAGGGAATGGTTTGAGAGGAAGAAGAAGAAGGTGGAGGAAGAAAAAAAAGTGGTCGAAGAAGAAGAAGGGCCGTCGGTTAAAAGGAGAGAGAACTCGTGGACCCCGTCCACTAGTTCGGTCAATGCATGCACAGTAATAAAGCAAATCGTGGACGGGGTCCACGATTTTGTGAAATTGTGGACCCGGTCCATGATTTCACACCTCCAATTTTGGTATTTCTTTCCGCCTCACCCTATTTTTTGAATTATTTATTAAAAAAACATTATTTAAAAAAAAATCAAGATCAATAGAAATAAATTAGCATATTATTATTTTCCCCAACCTGAAAGTTTCCCTCATGAGTGGTAGTGGATGGGATGGTAAAAGGGGAAAAAGAAACAATGATACATATTAGTTAGCTGAATCTGTCAAAAAATACAAAAGAGCTCCGAGGCATAGGATACCTTATTGTATAGCCGGCGCCGCCTTATAGACTTTGTCTGGTAACAAAGTCACGGCATTACACAATCGGTTCAGCATTTAAAGCCCTCAATTCTCCCAACCGATCATCAATCTTCATCTCTCCACTCTTTTTCCACCTGAGAGAAAAGCAAATAGATGAACATTAAATAGTTAGATCAAGATTTGAACTGATCTTCTTTACCTCACTAATTCAATGAACTCTGCAGACCAACTCTGCAACTTTGAAGCTACTGCACAATTCTCGCAGCCACAGCCAGATGGAGAACCAAAGAAACAGATTAGAAGGAGGCGCCAAAGCCGGCGGCTTTACAAAGAAATGCCTCTGGATATGGCTGAGGCTAGAAGAGAGATTGTAACTGCACTGAAACTCCACAGAGCATCAACCAAAGAAGCAAGAGAGCAGCAACAAAAACAGGATCAACAAATTAAACAATCAATTCCTCTGTTTTCTCGATTATGTCCATGTTTTGAAGCTGAAGGAAGAAGAAAATCCAGGAGAAATCCCAGGATATACCCAGGTTGTTCATATCATTGCTCATTTTATTTGGGAAATGGGTCTGGTTTTGTTGCTTCTCCACCTCTTGCACAGAATCTCAATACAGAGATCCCTATACAAAGCTTTGATGATGGTTTCAAAACTGTGGATACTTGTTGTTCTTCATTTTATTCACTTTCACCCTGGCCCCCATCTTCATATATTTGTCCCACTGTTTCTTGTCCTGATACTCATCAGGAAGTTCCCAAATCAACTTCATTATCTGAGGAAGAAGGGAAGCTAACGGCTTCTCATTTGTTTTGGTCAAATAATGATCCAACTGGAGAGAGTGAAAAAGATATGCAGCGGTGGGCGGTGGAGGAGGAGAAGGCTATGGCTATGGCTGAGATCAGGTCCATGTCCATGGATGTGAAAGCTTTGGAGACTGATGGCCACCATAGTTCTGATAATGCTATGGAATTTCCAGATTGGTTGGGCATTAATGATGATTTTCTGCAGCAGCATTGGAATTATAATTGCGTAGAGGGGGATTATCTTCAATATCCTGACCTATCTTGGTATGGAATTAACTTTTCTTAACATTATTGAAATTCAACCCCAAATAAAGAACATATACATTTAGGAGCTAGTTTTTTTTAAGTTCAAATTACATATTTTGTATTATTTTACAGCTTCGACTTTGGGAAGATTGAAGATGTGGATGGAGATTGGCTGGCATGATCGTGTGGTTTTATCTCATACCATGCCTTTGAGTAATTAGAAAGAAATGAAGAATCTTTTTACCAAAACATGATCCTCTCCCCCTATTTAAATCAATGCTTTTTTTTTTTTGTTTAAAAAAAAAAGAAAAAAGTAATTAATCACAAGTATCTCTCGTTTTAAATTTTAAATTGAAAAAGAACGACAATGTAGCCCATGGTTTAGTTAGATGTACAAGAGATTTAATATTGCAATTTTAAACATGCAACCAGTAGTTAAGAACAAGAAGAAAACGGCAACATCAACATAATTCGATGGGTATAAATTATGTATCCTCACAGCTGAGGTCAAACGTTCTTATCTCTCACCTTTGCTTGAACTAAAAAAAAAAAAAAAAAATTCAATTGCACCGTTTAAACTACATTTTTTTAGATTGATAGCAATAACTAACGGTTTGCAGGTTTTACAACTTACAAATAGAGAAAGCATTCCTCAAAAGCAGCAAAATCTAGCTTTCTATATAACTTAGTTCTTAACAACCTTCTTTTTCTTCAAAAGAGCATTAAAAAAAATAATAATAATAGTAAGAACCCGACAGAAAATAAGTAAACTGTTTGAGAAGTCAATAGTAAGCCAAGGGAGCTAGAATTGAACCGGGTATCTGTCGATGCAATCGAGCCATGGGTTCCTGGTGGGCTTGCGGTTGCGTCTCATTGAGCGCCAAACCAAAGAGTTGCACTTGAACCCAGACCCAAAAGCCAGTTGCCAAATCCGATCCCCAGACTTGACCCTGTCTTTAGCCTCCAAATAAGCCAATTCATACCAAATGCTGCTGCTGGATGTGTTTCCAAATCGGTGAAGTGTCATTCTAGAAGCTTCCATGTTCCTTTCGCTAAGCTCAAGGTTTCTTTGTAACTCATTCAATACGCCTTTGCTAGCTGCGTGCACACAGAAGTGTTCGAATGCTTGCTTGTAATCTGGAATGTATGGCTTCTTTGGGTTCAGTACTCCGCCGCCGGAGGAGAAGAACTGCCTCCACACTAGAGTTGCAAAGAAGAGGAGCTGCTCAGAGAAAGGCAAAACGAGAGGTCCGAGGGTTGTGATGTTGGTTTTGAGAGCTTCGCCTCCGATTTCCATTAGGTCTTTGCTAACTTTTAGGCCTTTGAATCCTTGTTCGTCTTCTTCCTGGTACACGCACCTGCCACCAACCAACCACCATTAAAGATCCAAAACAGTTTGTTTACTTGGTTATTTCATACATAATTATAATTTAATAATGAAGGCTCCGTTCTAAAATATTTAATTTTTTTAAAAAATTAAAAGCTTTCGAACTATTCGTAACCAAAATTGAATTTTTCTCGTCAGTTTTTTCTAAAAAAAAAAAACAAGTTCTTAATTTTTTTTTTTTTAATTTTCAAAACTTAATTTAATTTTTAAAAATATTGATAAAAAGTAGATAACAAAGCTTGAAATTTAAAGAATAAAAAATAAAAAACTAAATGATTAGTACATGAGTTGTCTCAATAAATGTTGTTATGTAATATAATATTCTAATTAGAAAAAAAAAACAGTACTCTAATAAACGCCCATGGCAGCCTATCAACATACATGTTCAAAACTATGCTGTTGATGTGCTAAAAGCTTAAAAGGTAAGATAAAGAACAAATTGGTTACTTTTAGAACATCTAAATTTGGAGACAAATAGATTTTGTAAGAGTTTTTTTTTTTAGAGGATGAAAATAAATATCTTGAAACATTCATAAACAACATGAAAAATCTTTAAATTTAAGAACTGAAAGTTGAATTTGAACTTTAAAACTTAATTATTTGAGAACGACAAGGGTTGAGCATGGATTTAGACCTCACGTGCTTGCTCTCAGCCTTTAAATTTCTAGTTTTATTGTGGAAAAGCAACTAGTTTTGGAGCAGCAAAGACTGGTGACCGTTCAAAAGCTAGTTGGTCAATCATTTAATTGAAAGGGTGGCAGCAGTTAATACGTTGAACAATAAATGCACTTTTTTTCCGCTTATAGACATAGAATTCAATTCAATCAAAATTTACAAAACTGGCTTGCACCGGACCCATGGCATGCATACGGTTAAAAATTGATAACCACGTGATGCAATCTTTATTCTCTAATCTAGAATTTTTTTTCTTATCCAAGTCCCTATCCTAATAGGTTTTAGGTGAGGAAAATCTTAATTCACATATATACAATTATTTAATATCTATTTTTCTAGTAAAGAATTTATGATGTACGAAATTTAAACTTTTCATATCAAAAGAAATATACGCCAACTACCGATTGTTAGGCTCGTGAGATTTATGAGTTTTTGAAAAAATTACCTTTTTGGTTTCTATATTTTCAATAACAAGTATGTTTGGTTTCTAAATTTTCAAGATATATCTTTTTAACCTCTATATATTGAGAAATAAATTTAAAAGATTTGGTATTAGATTTACCATTAGTTAATTAATCAAATAGTTTTTATTATATTTAATGCTTGCATGGAAATTTAAAAGGTAAAAAAGATAATAAAAAAAACAAAAACACCTCTCTTTTCTCCCATACACCCACTCCCACTCTGCTCTATCCTCTCTCTCTCCTCAAACTCCCTCATATCCCCACCCACTCTTCGGCACGACTCATCCATTGTCTTCGACCTCCTCTTCCGGCGCCTCCTCCCCGCCGGACGCCGGCACCGCTGCCATTTTTACCATCTCATTCTTTTCTTCTATCTTTTTGGACATTTGAAATCTGGTTTCATAAATTACTCTATCTAAAATAGACTATCAATGTTTTTTTTTTTTTTTTCACCATTAAAACAGAGCAATCTAGAGATTGAGAGAAATAAAAAGACCCATATGGGAAAAAGGAAAAGAAAAAGAAAATCCAAATAAGAACAAGATTTCTCGGTGATTCTTTTTCAACGTCACTGAACTTGTGGATGCTAATGTTAGATTGCTGGAGAAGGCACAACCCCTAGAAAAGTCGGAATCTAAAGGTTGGAATGGGAAAAGGTAGGACAAAAGGAAATGTTGCGTATACTTCTGTTTTACATTTCCTTTTCATCTAAATGCACAACCCCAACTTTTCATCTCATTGATGAAGCAACCTCTAAAATGGCCATCTGAAGGTAGTTTGGATGTTTTTTTCTCAGGTCGATTGGCTTATGTCCTCTTAAAGCACATTGAATCATGAATGGCAGCAAATAGCTGAAAGATGGAGGGAGAGAGGAGAGAGGAGAGAGGAGAGAGGAGAGAGGAGAGGGAAGAGAGGGAGTGAGTCAATGGGAGAAGAGAGAGAGGTGTTTTTGTTTTTTGTCCACCTTTTAAATTTCCATGTCAGCTTCAAATATAATAAAGACTATTCTGTTAATTAGTTAACGTTTAAAATTAACCATAAGTACCTTTTTAAATCTAATTTTCAAAATATAGGGATTTAGAAACTAAGTGCACTTATTACTGAAAATATAAGGATTTTCTCTAAGATTCTTAATCGTACTAAATTTTAAATTAAACTTGCCTTTAATAATTCTTTTAAAAAGACTGGTTTCATTGGTTCACTTAAAAAAAAAAAAATCCCAAATACACACACTATGATAGAAGGTCACTAAAGATATTGTATTTTTCAGAACAAAACTGATATATATATATATATATATATATATATATATATATATATATATATATATATATATGGAGTTGCTCCCAATGGCATAGGTTTTTGTCATCCAAATCAAATATTCAGCACAAGAGATAATTCATGCTGGCAGTTAGATGATACAATGGACCTAAAAATCTACAACTAGACAACATAAAAAGCCCATGAATCTGACAACATTTCTTGTTGGCAGTTGAAAGAAGGGCCTGTGAATGTACAGTTAGACAACCAATTAAAAGCCCATACACATTCAACACAACCACAATTATATGTACTTAAATAACGTGGTATTTATATAGCTATACATTTTTATATCTAAAAGTAAAACTGCTTTAAAACTCAGGTAATAATTTCGCTCATTATATTAAATCCTTTTATACCAATTTAATTCAATTTCTTACATACATATAAATTGGCTACAATTTCTTATAAATAATAGCTAATATTTTAGCTCACCTATGTTGTTAATAAATAGTGTTAAAATTTCATGAAATTTTTTATATACATAGAAATTGACTAAACTAGATCACTATATCATAAAAATTGACATTCAATTTTGATGTAGAGACTTAATATTACCTATTAAATTGTTACAAATTTAATATTTTAAAGACTACATTGTTAGAAACTAACTATATTATTACATAAAAGTTTTAGGAGAAAATATTTTTTATAAAAATATCTTTGAAGATATGCTTAAAATATAAGAAAATTATAATAGACTACTATTTGTGTCAACCGCAGAAATTTTACTATATTAATAAATTTTTTAGTTACTTTTGCTATATTTGAAAAAATTATAATATATATATATATATATTAAAATTAAAGTTAAAATTTTTTTCTTTGGTCAGTTTTTGAAACACGGAAGCAGCACTAAAAGAAGAAAGAAAGGAAATAGAAAGAAAGATTAAAAATAATAATAATAAAATTATAGAGAAAAAGAAAAAATTGGTGGTCCTATTTCTTACGTCTTCCATTCAAGAACGAGAAGAAAACTGAAAAGGACCAGAAAAGGAAGACAAGAGGGCACGTACCTGAAGCTGCGATCATCAGCACCTTTGTGTGTACGAACGACGTGTTCGAGGCGGTACTTGGCACGGCGGTAGTCACGACGGCGATTAGACAGGATCACAGCGGAGCAGCCCATGCGAAAGAAGCAATTAGGAATGAGCATAGACCTATCACGGCCTTGGTACCAATTATATCCTACAACCTCCGTACTAACGACGACGGCATAATTATTAGGGTTAGACTGAAGCATATCACGAGCCAAATCGATTGCAATAATTCCTGCACTACATCCCATTCCGCCGAGATTGTAACTCAAAATATTCCCCCTCATCTTGTAGTGGTTGATGATCATGGCGGAGAGCGACGGCGTCGGATTGAAGATCGAGCAATTGACGACAAGAACTCCGACGTCCTTTGGACGAATTCGAGTCTTCTCGAAAAGCTCGTCCAGAGCGCCGAACATGACGGTGGAAGCCTCCGCTCGGCCTTCTTTCATGGTGGCGCAGTTATCGGCGGAGGCAATCACCGATTTCGGAATGTAGGTTTCATTGCCAATTCCCGATGACTGTAAAATCCTGTTCTGGAACTCTAGGCTTCCTTCGTCAAATTTGCCCGATTTGCGCGCTAGTTCTATGAATTCCTCCTTTGATACCTGTAAATTGCCGAGCACTTTGTAAAACACAATTCTATTTTATTCTCATAGTTTTAGTGTTTATATTTTCAAATTTTCATCTTCATCAAAGGATTTCTACACTGCATTAATATGAATTTATTTAATTCATGACAACCTTCAAAATTTATAATACTGTTTGGCCATAACTACAATCATAAATTAATTTAAAATTAAAGCATTTTATTACTTTTTTTGTATTGACATTTAATTTAAATTTTAAAGATAAATCAATAAGTCTTCTTAATTGATTGAGATAAACCAAAAGTGTTTTTACATATATGTATCATTTCTAAAAGCATCTCAAACTCATAGAAGTTCTAAACAAATAGTAACTCACGTGCTGACATTAAATAATATCAATTAATGATTTCAATTTTCGTTACCAACAAACCAATTAACAATCAGTACAAGAATCTATCTAATATAAACATTGGGGGAAATGCAATGTAAATAAAAAATATATTGCCTAGCTTCTACAGTCCTACTAACTATTTTGAATATTGGTCAACCTATAGCGCATCGTAAGATAATCATTTTGTTGCGGTAAGAAAGTCGAAGAAACGCGACTTGATCATAATTTTAGTTACCAAACCGAAACCAAATCGAAGCATAATGTGCAGTTCGCAAGAATGGAGAGATCAGGCGAAATTGGAAATGAACTAACCTTGAAGTCATCGGAAGGGCGAAAGCATGAAAAATCGATAAGGTAGATAGATCTAGGGCGCGACATGAAGTAAACAGAGAGAGTAAAGACGAAGAGAGCGAAGAAAGAGAGAACAGTAGCGAGATCATAGCGAGCATCTTCCCAAAGCTTGCGCCAAAGTTCCTCGCGGCTGAGACTTCCGACTTCGGCGCTGAAGACGAGTACAAGAACGGGAACAGTAGCAAGATAAATGGCGTGGTTGATCAAATAATGGTAACCTAATTTGACGTACTTGAGATTGACGGAGTTGAGGAAGTCCGGGAGACGGCGGCGGACTCTGACGGAGAAGGTGAGGGAGCCGGCGTTGGGGCCGGAGGATTCGATGCCGCGGTTAACGATCTCAGTGGACAAAAGGTCTTGTTCGTTAGCCATGAGAAGAGTGTGTGAAAGTTTCGTGAGAGAGCGATTTGGATTTGGGAATTTTGAGAGAGAAATTAAAGAGAAAGAGAATATAAAGAGAGGAAGGAAAGTAGGTGGGTGGGAATTAGTTATTGCTAACACCAACTCAGTGCCAATGCAGTTGGGGCTCTTCAACTCCCATTAATTCTTCATTTATTTCCAACTTTATTTTTTATTTTTGCCCCCCTTTTTCGTATATTTACAATGTCATTACCTTAATCTACTTTCAACTTCTTTATTATTATTATTATTATTATATATTTTTAACTTTCTAGTACTACGATACTGTATATCTTTCATTTAATGATTGTCATGTCCAAAGTTTAAAATTGTTTAGATACTGTCTTGTATTTTTTTAGTTTTTGAACATTATTCTATTTTATTTTTATTTTCAACGTTACTTCAATAAAAAATGGGTTGAATTCTTAGCCAATTTTACTCACAAAAATTATTTTTGAAAACTAATTTTTTAGGACATGTTTGATACTATTTTGATTTTTAGTTTTTGAAAAATTAAGTTTATGAACACTTTTTCTACCTTTAAATTTCTTGTTTTGATATTTACTTGTTACACATGTTTTTAAAAACCAAGTCAAGTTTTGAAAAATATATAAAAAATAAAGTAGTTTTTAAAATTTTTTTTTTTTGTGTTTTGAAATTTGGCTAAGAATTCAACTCTTCTACTTCATGTTAATACACCTTATGATAAGAAAATGAGAGAAAATAAGTTGAATTTTCAAAAATCAAAAACAAAAAACGAAATGGTTACCAAGTAGAGTCTTAAGTTCCGTTTTGTAACCATTGCGTTTTTTGTTTTTGTTTTTGAAAATTAAGCCTACAGACACTATTTCTACCTTCAAATTTATTCCTTTGTTATCTACCTTTTACTAATAGTTTAAAAAACCAAGCCAAAATTTGAAAATTAAAAAAATAGCTTTTAAAAGCTTGCTTTTGTTTTCAAAATTTGACAAATAATTCAACTATTGTACTTAAGAGTGAAGCAAATCAATGTAAGATATGAGGAGAAAATAAACTTAATTTTTAATAACAAAAACAAAAAAACAAAATAGTTATCCAACGAGGTTTTAGTATTCAAAACTTGATTTAGTTTTTTAAAATATTAGTGGTAAATAATTAATAAAAACTATATGATTACCCAATGATTTTTTTTTTTTTTTTTTAATTTGACCACTCACACCCTATTTCCAAATCAATTTCAACATTCCAACTCTCTCTTTTTTCCTTGTCTTTTGGTAAGATTTTACTCTCTAATTTTAATCTCTTTTTATGTTCTTTTATTTATTTTATTTAGTACTTTTCTATTCTTTTATTTGTAGATTTTAAAAATAAAATAAATAAAAATAGCTTTATTTTAATTATTATATTTATGTTCTTTTTTAGCTCTATTATTCTTAACTAATTAAATAATTATTTCTTCATTAAAAATAAAACAAACAATAATATTGGTTTATGATATGGTGTTTGGAAATTAAGTATATATACAGCATATTCGATTTCTTAATTTTGTTATTGACGCTAGTGTAGTTGGAGTGCTTTCAACACCCACTAATTCTTCATCAATTTCCAACTTCTATTTTTATTTTTTCCCTTTTCATATAGTTTTGTTATAGTTTATTTTAGTACATAAAAAGTTTTAAAAGATTCTAATTATATATGAAATAACTTTTCGTATTGTTTGATCGTAATAGTTGTAACTATTTGATCAAGAAAAAAAAAATTTTAAGAATTTAAAAAGAAAAAGACGTGATGATTCATTCAAAGATATCTCTTCTATTAATCGTGATGTTTCGTATATATATGCTATAAATCACACCCATATTTGAAATTATGCACCAGTTTATTGTGTATTGAGCCAAATATATAGTTGTAATGAGACAAAGGATCTGACTCTTCGTATAAACATATATCTCCACCAATAGATTGTGAATGTTCATATACATGGTCTACATCATACCCATACATGAAAAGATTTACCAATTCGTCGTGTAAACATTTCGACTCAAATAATTATGACGGACAAATTACGTAATTGTTCCATTCAAACATATTTTCATTATTGGATCGTGTTGTTTTATATTTATGGTGTAAATCGCACCCATACACAAAAGAATACATCACTTCTCATGTAAAGTCCACCTCTACCAACATAATTGTATAAATGACCTAATAAAAATTATGACAAGTTGTAAAGCCAAAATAGGGATGTGAAAATTCTTCCCTCATGACAGCCCTTGTTATATATTGCATAGATTTACAATGTCATTTTATCAATCTACTTTTAACTCTGTCTTAAAAGTACTTTGATCCTTTATGACCATTTGAGAAAAAAAATTTTACGGAAAATTTTTAGTACTACGATAATATAAGTTTTCTTTTGGAACCACTTGTTGGATACTCAACTATCCTTTCAAGATTTTGTTAACACGTTTCTCTTCTTTTTTCAATATGACTTATGCACATCCTATTTCAAAATCAATCTCAACATTTCAACTCTTTTTTTTTTTCCTTTATGTTGTAAAATTGAGGAGCAAAATGATGGAAAAACAAGAGCACGAATACCGAAGAATTATAATATTAAAATAATAAAATAATAAAATAAAACTTGAAATAAACTAAAATAAAGAAATGAAAGTGGAATCTTATGGAAAATTAAGATTTCTCAAAATTCTCCAATCCTTGCTCTTATTGTCTCTCCAATGTATGTATATTTAACATCCACTAAATGCCACTATTTATAGGCAATTTGACAAATAGGTGGTGGAACTACATGGTCACTAAGGATGTGTCATTATGAGAGACACATGACCTTTACACACTAAGTATGGTTATATAATGGACATCTATTTTATCCTAATATTTATAATACTTCTAAAAGAATACAATACATTTGCTCCCCTCATAGGAACATCACTTGAGATCTTTGGGTCGCCGCATTCCAATGTTTTGCACCAATTTTTCAAAGGTTGCAGTTGGTAATGATTTTGTAAATAAGTATGGCTAGGTTATCATTCGAACAAATTTGTTGTACAGTGATGTCGCCATTTTCTTCAAGATCATGAGTGTAACGACCCAACTTTTCAACTAACATGGCGCTATGCTAAGCATGACCATTTCATAAATACTTTGGAACTTAGAGGCTTAGCATTAAATAATTTATTTAAATTTTGCTAAAAAAATTAAATAACTTAAATTCAGATAATTTATTAAATCAAATATACAAGAATTAAATACTTTAGCGGGGTCCCCCTTAATCGGGACCCTAAACAATTTGGTCAAAATCTCAAGAAATAATAAAAGCAACGGAATAAATCAATAATCAAATAAATGAACGAATGCTACTACCCTACACATTCACCAATCAATACTTTATGTTTTAGTCTAAGATGCGGAAGTGACAACAACTATCCCATGGCATGGTCAAAGATTCTTCTTGTTATACGCCTGGCCATCTCGTCCCTTATTTGAAAAAAAAAAGAACATAGAAAGGGTGAGTAATTATACACTACTTGGCCTGTGGGTGAAGTTGTTATCCCTTTATCATGTGCACCCATATACCCGACATAGGCATAGGCATAAGCATAGGTAACAACCGGAAGGTACGCAGTGATCTCGAAGGTCACAGTTAGAAACATAAACATAGGTGGTGATCCCGAGGGACACCCTGTCATAATCATAGTCATATTAGGGGTACAAGGCATGGTAAACAGGATAACAATCACATAACATGTCATTAACATAATTAAAAGGGTTTCCAATTCATCACAGTAAGTTATATTAACATACAGTAGGCACAATAGGCGTAACCATAACACATTCCAGTAACATAACATAACTTAGCATAACCAGCCAAGATTCATACAGTAACATAATTGGCCATAATCAGTCAGGACGATAGTACATTCCATATACTAGCCAAAATTCATACAGTAACATAATTAGCTGGCTAGACTCAGTAGTAAGTCCTTTACCTATGAATGCCTAAAAGCGACCAAAATTCCTAACTCCGGATTTAATCTCGACCTTCTCCAACGTCCCTTTGAACACAGATAAAAAACAACACAAATATATCAAGCGCTACACCCACGAGGTACCTAACCAAGGGGAAAAATAAAATACGGAACTGATTCTTACCAAGGACTCACCAAAACCCATGGTCCCGGTGAGGGACTGGCGGCGGTAGTTGCAACCCACGAATCTAGCGGCAGACTCACAGCGGAAGGCAGCTCGCCATGGCTGGTGGCAGATGCGTGGCGGAGGCAAACTCACGATTGGCTGGTGGTGGAGGCGTGGATCCGAGGGAGAGATGGTGACGGAACGGCGATGACGCCTGCGGCTGGTGGACGAAAAACGAACGAAAGGAGGGAGGAAAAGAGGAGGCACAGGTTGGCGCTGGTCGGAGCGAAAGAAGAAGGAAAAAAAAAAAAAACAGGGGGGGCAAGCGATGTTGGTGCACAAAGAGGGAGAGAGAGAAGAAAATTTAATTTCTTTTTCCTTTTTTTTTTACCTAGCACGCAACCCAAGGTCCAATAAATAACCAAAATAGAATCTTTTCCTTTCCCAATCCACATAACATCTCCTTTTTTTCCCAATTTAAATTAAACAAATAACATTTAATAAAACTCAATCTTCCCTTTAAATTTCTATTAATTAATTTATTTTTTTTTCTAATTTCCCTAAATTTCTTATTAAAAGAACGGGTACTTAATAAGAAGGAAATACCTGAAAGTTCGGGACGTCACACCTTCCCCTCTTTGAGAAACTTTCATCCTCGAGAGTTCTAATCCTGAAAAAGCTCAGGATACTTCGACCTCATTTCATCCTCTCGCTCCCAAGTTGCTTCTTTGAATCCATGGTTTTGCCATAAAACCATCACCAGTGCTATCTCCTTATTGCACAAGGTTGTCACTTCCTTTGCCAGAATTTTGATAGGTTCCTCCTCATAGCTCAGGTCTTACCTTAATTGTAGGGGCTCATAGTCCATTATGTGAGAAGGATCTGCCACAATACTTCCTCAACATGGAGACGTGAAGCACATTATGGATTGCATCAAGAGACGGCGACAATGCCAAATGGTACGCCACAGGGCCAATTCGTTCCAGAATCTCGAACGGTCCAATGAAGCGTGGACTTAACTTTCCCTTCCTCTCAAACCTCAAGACGCCTTTCATAGGTGCTACCTTTAAAAACACGTTATCACCTACTTCGAACTCCAAGTCCTTATGTATAACGTTGGCGTAACTTTTCTACCTACTCTGCACTGTCTGCATCCGAGTTTTGATTTTCTGGATAGCATCACTCGAAATCTGCACTAACTCTGGTCCTAATAATCTCCGCTCCCCAACTTCATCCTAGTAAACTAAAGATCTGCAACATTTTCCATACAAGGCTTCAAATGGCGCCATGCCAATAGTAGCCTGATAGTTGTTGTTGTATGCAAAGTCTATGAGGTGCAAGTAAGAATCCTAACTCCCTGGAAAATCTGAGGCATAAGTGTGCAACATTTCTTCCAATGTTTGGTTCAACCGTTCCGTCTGGCCATCAGTTTGTGGGTGGAAAGCCATACTGAAATCCAACCGAGTGCCTAAAGCTGACTGGAGACTTTTCCAAAATTTAGAAGTGAACTGCGGGACTTTGTCTAATACTATAGAAACTGGCACTCCGTGCAACCTTACCTTCTCTTTCAAGTAAATCTATGCCCACTCACTCACTGAAAATGTAGACTTGCCTGGGATAAAGTGTACGGACTTGGTAAGTCTGTCAATTATGACCCAGATCATTGTGTGGCCTAACGCTGTCCTTGGTAATGCCCCAATGAAATCCATAGATATGCTTTCTCACTTCCACTCTGGAACGCTTAGGGGCTATAGTAGACCTGTTGGCTACTGCCTCGGGGCTTTCACTTGCTGGCATGCCAAGCACTTATTAACATAGTCTGCCACCTCTTTTTTCATGTTTATGAAACTAGTAACAACGTTTCAAATCTTGATACATCTTGGTGCTACCAGGGTGAATCGAAAAGGGGGAGTTGTGAGCTTCTGACAATAATTCGTTCTTAAGTTCAACGCTTGTAGGTATACACAGGCGTCCTTGGTAATGCATACCATTTTCTGGTGAAATAGAAAATTCGCTGCCTTAACCCAACACTACCTGGTTAAACTACTCAACAAGGTAGGGGTTACTTTGCTATGCGTCGATGAGCTTCTGTCTTAAAGTTGGTTGGACGGTCAACTGTGACAACTGCGAGGTGACTTCTCCAACAGAAACAACAATTCCGACCTGCTTAAATTCCTTGCATAACTGAGTCTGCCTAGTGATCAGTGCTGCCGCGTGAACTGCTTTTCTACTAAGTGCATCTGCCACTACATTTGCCTTGCTGGGATGATACAAAATCTCCACATCATAATCTTTTACTAGCTCCAACCACCTTTGATGTCTCATGTTCAACTCCTTCTGGGTGAAGAAGTACTTTAGACTCTTGTGGTCTATGAAAATTTGTATCTTCTCGCCGTATAAATAATGTTTCCAAATCTTAAGAGCAAAAACCACCGCTACTAATTCCAAGTCATGAGTGGGGTAATTCCATTCATGGATAAAGAGCTGGCGAGAGACATAGGCCACCACCTTACCATGCTGCATCAATACGCATCCCAACCCTTTTCTTAGAGGTATCACTGTAAACCACAAAACCTTCTAGCCTGTCTGATACTATAAGTATAAATGCAGAAACAAGTCTCTGTTTAAGATCGTGGAAGCTTTCCTCACAAGCCTTACTCCAACAAAAGGATTACACTTCCTTGTCAACTGGGTTAACGGTGTGGCGATGCGCGAGAAATCCTTAATGAAGCGACGGTAATAGCTTGCCAAGCTCAAGAAACTGCGCACTTCGATGACTGTCGTAGGACGAGGCCAGGTAGTAACCACCTCGATCTTTGTAGGGTCGACAGAAACTCCATCCCTTAACACCATGTGTCCTAGAAAGGACATCTGCTTCAGCCAAAATTCACACTTTGAAAACTTGGCATACAACTTGTTGGCTCGCAAAGTTTCCAACACTCTATGCAAATGCTCCTCGTGCTCCACCTCAGTCCGAGAATACACCAAGATGTCATTAATAAATACTATTACAAAAGTGTCGAGGAAGTCCATGAACACCCTGTTCATTAAGTCCATGAACACTGTTGAGGCATTCGTTAGGCCAAATGACATCACTATGAACTCATAATGTTCGTATCTAGAGCGGAAGGCTGTCTTAGGGATGTCGCTGTCTTTGATCCTCAGTTGGTGATAATCTGACCGAAAATCAATTTTTTGAGAAAACCATGACTCCCTGCAATTGGTCGAATAAGTCATCAATCCTCGGAAGTAGATATTTGTTCTTGACAGTGACTTTATTCAACTCCCTCGAGTCGATGCAAAGGCGCATCGTTCCATTTTGCTTCTTTACAAACAAAACTGGTGCACCCCACAGTGACAATCTCGGGCGAATAAACCCTTTGTCTAGCAATTCCTGCAATTGAGTCTTGAACTCCTTCAACTCTGTCGGGGCCATTCTATAAGGAGCCTTCGAGATTGGCGCCGTATCGCTCCAACTCGATTGCAAAATCTATCTCCCGGTGCAGAGGCAGGCCTGGGAGATCCTCCGGAAAAACATTTGGGTAATCCCTCACTACTGGCTCTAAAGTCAGGCAATCTCCATTTCTCTGGTTTCGAGTACACTGGCTAAAATACTCCAGGTTCCCTGGTTTAGTAACTTACTGGCCTTCATGGCTGAAATTATCTTGGGCAAGACCACGGTCCCTGCCCCTTTAAATTTAAAGCTGGTTGCTAAAGAATGACTGAAAACCACCTCCTCAAAGGAACAGTCAATGTTGGCATGATTAGCAGCCAACCAATCCATACCTAAAATGACGTTGAAATCCCGCATATTCAATACTAGCAAGGTCACATCTAGAGCATGGTTTTCTATCTCTATCTGACATGCCCTCACCTTTTCCTTTGCTAACATGACCTCCCCAGATGGGGTAAACACTGACAATACATAATGCAATGGCTCTACCTCTAACATGGCATGCTTCACAAATATAGATGATATAAAAGAATGGGAAGAGCTAGAATCAAATAACACCAAAGCATGGTGCCCCAAGAGGGAAAGTGTACCTGTCACCACCGTGCTAGACTTCTCGGCCTTTTGCCGAGTGGTAGAATAAACCCGGCCTTGCTGTTATTGCCTGTTCGGACCCCCATGATGAGAGTTCAAGGGCTGGCCTATACCTCCAGAAGGCTGAGTCCTTGGGTAATGCTCCCCGGTATAACCCTCCTGCTTGCACCTGAAACAAGTTCTCGTACCAATCAGACAACGCCCTTAATGGCGCCTCCCACAATTCTTACATGCAGGCCGATCTCTCCAGACCCCTCCTGCCTCAGCGGTCAACTGCTTATAGTGTCTGAGGGGTTTATCTGACTGCTGACCCCTTCGCTGGGGCTCGGGTGCCTTCTGGTCTACCTTTTGTTTCTGACCCACCGAGATTCCTGCCATCAAAGACTTCCAGTACTCCTCCCTTCTCAAGCATCCGCGTCAATCCTGACTACTGCTCGGCGTGTCGCGTTATATGTCTTAGGATCCTAAGAGTAAACCAAGCCTCGCAACCTGACCTTCAGGCTTTGAACAAACCTCTCTACTCTGGTTTTCTCGGTGGCCACCATCTCTGGGGCAAAATGGGACAGCTTGTCAAATTCTTCCTCATACTCTTCTACTGTCATAGCCTCCTGTTTCAAACTCAGAAACTCAACCTCCTTGTTGAACGTGTATTAGCAAAAAAATACTTCTCATAAAATCGCTCCTTGAACTGGTCCCAAGTCGCTAAACCACCCCTGGCGTCTATCATCCTCTCAGCTAAGCACCACCATATCTCAGTGTTATCTGTCAACATAAAAACGGCACACTAGAGCTTCTGTTCCTTTGGGCACCTCATGTAACAGAAAATTGTCTCGATTAAGGATAGCCACATTTTTGCCTTCATAGGGTCCTTCAGCAACCCATCAAAGGTGTGAGGATTAAATTTTCAAAAGTCCCTCAAATGCTTAGCCTCTATGGACCAATCATGAACATTCTGATTCTAGGGCTGTGGCAATGGCACCTCAACTGGTGGGACCGGTGCTTGGTGGGACGGTGCAAACTGAGCAAAACGCTCATCCATCATATCATTCATCCCACCCAACACCGCGGTCGTGACTGCTTCTCCAATTGCTGCTGCCATAACGGTAAATTCAGATGGAACGGTAGAGGGAGTGCCGTCTGGTTAGCCCCTGTTTGTTCCTTGCCCGACTCATTGCTTGAGTCCTTTGCCATCCTGAACTAGAAGGGCCCCCCGATGGAGGATTTTCGTCCAGCAACACATCATCCTGAACCTCAGGGTCCTACTCCTCTAATGGCACTGGGGGGTTCTGAAGCCCACTTTTAACCTTTCTTTTCCCTTTATCCTTCGGTGCCATAACCTATCATACACACCATTAATAACGTCAAGACCCCTTCCAAGAGAAACTTGACAATCATATTCATAATTCAATATGATTGTATTCGATAAATATATTATTATTATTATTATCATCATCATCATCATCACCACCACCATCATCATCATCATGGAGGGACATACCTGGCGATGAAGAAGAATCCGTTATTTCCAGGGACATTTTGACTTATACAATAAGTCAGTTTACAAAACCTAAAAACTTACGCTCTGATACCAACTGTAACGACCCAACTTTTCAACTAACAGGGCTCTACGCTATGTATGACCATAAATACTTTGGAACTTAAAGGCTCAACATTAAATAAATTATTTAAATTATGCCAAAAAAATTAAATAACTTAAATTCAGATATTTTATTAAATCAAATATATAAGAATTAAATACTTTAGCGGGGTCCCATTTAAACAATTTGGTCAAAATCTCAAGAAATAATAAAAACGGAAATAATAAATCAATAATCGAATAAATGAATAAATGCTACTACCAGACACATTCGCCGGTCAATACTTTATATTCTAGTCGAAGATGCGAAAGCGACAACAACTGTCCCATGGCATGGTCACAGATTCCTCTTATCATACGTCTGGCCATCCCATCCCTTACATGAAAAAAAAAAAAACACAGAAAGGGTGAGTAATTATACTCAGTAAGAGACCCACTACTTGGCCTATAGGTGAAGTTATCCATTTATCATGTGCACCCGTGTACCCAACATAGACGTAGGCATAAGCATAAGCATAGATAACGACTGGAAGGTACGCAGTGATCCTGAAGGTCATAGTTGGAAACATAAACATAGGTGGTGATCCCGAGAGACAGGGCATAATAAATAGGATAACAATCACATAAGATGTCATTAACATAATTAGGGGTTTCCATTTCATCGCAGTAAATTACATTAACATACAGTGGACACAATAGACGTAACCATAACACATTCTAGTAACATAACATAACTTAGCATAACCAACCAAGATTCATACAGTAACATAATTGACCATAATCAGTCAGGACGATAGTACATTCCATATACTAGCCAAAATTCATACAGTAACATAATTAGCTGGCTAGACTCAGTAGTAAGTCCTTTACCTGTGAATGCCTAAAAGCGACCAAAATTCCTAACTCCGAATTTAATCTCGACCTTCTCCAACGTCCCTTTGAACACAGAAAAAAACAACACAAATATATCAAGCACGAGGTACCCAACCAAGGGGAAAAATAAAACACGGAACTGATTCTTACCAAGGACTCACCAAAACCCACAGCCCGGGCTAGGGACTAGCGGCGGTAGTTGCAAACCACGAATCTAGCGGCGGACTCATGGAGGAAGGCGGCTCGCGGTGGCTGGCGAACTTGCGATGGTGGCGGCAGACACACGGCGGAGGTGGACTCACGATTGGCTGGTGGCGAAGGCGCGAATCCGAGGGAGAGATGGTGGCGGAACGGCGACGACGTCTGTGGCTGACGGACGGAAAACGAATGGAAGGAGGGAGGAGAAGAGGAGGCGTGGGCCGGTGCTGGTCGGAGCGAAAGAAGAAGAAAAAAAAAAAGGGAGTCGGGCGGCGCTGGTGCACGAAGAGGGAGAGGGAGAGAAAAGAAAATTTAATTTATTTTTGCCTTTTTTTTAACCTAGCATGCAACCCAAGGTCCAATAAATAACAAAAATAAAATCTTTTCCTTTCCCAATCCACATAAAATCTCCTTTTTTTTTCCAATTTAATTAAATCTCCTCTTTTCCCAATTTAAATTAATTTCCTCATTTTCCTTTTCCTCTTCCTTAAACAAATAACACTTAATAAAACCCAATCTTTCCTTTAATATTTCTATTAATTAATTTGATTTTCTTTCTAATTTCTCCAATTTTCTTATTAAAAGAACGGGTACTTAATAAGGAGGAAATACTTGGAAATTCGGGACGTCACAATGAGTGTAGAAAAACTTTGGTGAAATATGCTTTGTTCTATCTTCTTTAATATATTCTACTTTGATTTGGGTTATCCAGAATCTATAATAATGATAAGAATTATTGAAAATTTAAATGGACAACCATTGAAGAACTAAAAGATTCTTCATTTTAGTGAATTATCATGCGATGCTTGCTCTCAAGGCAAATTAATAATTAGACCATCACAAGCTAAAGTGGGAACTGAATCACCTGCATTTTTAGAACGAATTCATGATGATATATGTAGACCTATTAACCCACCAAGCGAACCATTTAAATATTTTATGGTATTAATAAACGCATCCAATAGATGGTCGCACGTGTGCTTATTAAACCTTGCATTTGGAAGATTACTTACTCAAATAATTAAGTTAAGAGCACAATTTCCTGAGTATACAATTAAAATCATTCGTTTTGAAGTTATGAAAATAGTTCATTTGCAAAATATAGCAAATCAATTACCAAATACATTTATAAATGCAAAGAAAGTATCTAAACCACATATATCCATTGCAAATGTTTCGTCCAAAATTGATATCCCAGCAAGTTGTCATTAATGAGTCTGGAACAGGCCTGAAGCGTGGTAGACTAGTGGGTTCCAAAGATAAAAATTCTCGAAAAAAAAAAACAATAGTAAAAAAGACTTGGTTGAGGATGTAAATATCCATGAATAAAAACCCTGGATATGACCGATAATACAATTAGTGAAGAAAGTGAAATACCTAAAGATAATATGAGATTTCAATAAATTATGTCATGACAGGGAAAAGATGGAACCGAACTCATGTAGTTATTGATTACATTTTTGCATATATTGTTGCTCTTTATATTATATTTGAAAATGAGGATCCTTAACCAAAATCTGTTCAAGAATGTCGACGTAAAAAAAAATTGGCTTCAGCAGAAAGAAGCAATTGAGGCAGAATGAAGCTCACTTTCCAACGTCAAATTTTTGGACCAGTAGTCCAAACACCAGAAGATGTAAAACCTATGGGATACAAATGGGTATTTGTGAGAAAAAAAAAAAAAGAAAATAAAGAAGTCACAAGATATAAAGCAAGATTAGTTGCACAACGTTTTTCACAAAGACCTGGTATTGATTATGAGAAGATATATTCTCCAATGGTGGATGTAATTACATTAAGATATTTCATTGGTCTAACTATGTATGAAAATCTAGACATGCATCTTATGGATGTAGTTACAACACATTTATAAGGATCTCTTGATAATGATATTTATATGAGAATCTCAGAAGGATTTAAGATACATGAAATACATAAATCAAGTTCTCAAGAACTATATTCAATAAAGTTACAGATATCACTATATGGATTGAAACAATCAGAACAAATGTGGTATAATCGTATGAGTGGATATTTGTTGAAAGAAGGATATCAAAATAATCAAATATGTCCATGTGTTTTTATAAAGAAATCACAGTTAGGATTTGCTATTATAACTGTATATGTTGATGACCTAAATATAATCCAGAAGATAAAGCAGACAGCTTTTCAAATATACGTTTTTCATGTGAGACAGTAGATATGATATAAAGATATTCTTTTTTATTTTTTCTATCAGTCTCAATATGATAACCATTGCAACGTATATCTTTAAAACTTAATAGATTTCTCTTTGATTGACTAGAGAATAATGCATTGTTCATTGTACATTTTGTTCCTCTAAGCAAAATAATATTTGCTTTTCCAAAACCTTCAATTAGGTTTGCAGAACCTGGTATTCTATATTTTGCTTCCAGCATTGTCAATTTAGAAAATATTTTTTACTTGTAAGTATTGTATGTGTAGTTGCACAGTTTGCCAGACATAGATCTTCATTTCTCATTTTTTAGTCACTCAACATATGAAAATTGTCCATTATTCTTCATTTAAACAAGATAATTACAATAAGATAAACCAAACTTGAAATACGAAAGTTTAACTTAAAAGAACATGTAAGATAGATGGACAAAACAAACAACATTAATTCTAAATATTCTCAAAATCAAAGGAAACACTTGCTACGCTATCATTTATGTTGATTTTCTCTTCAGGAGATTCAAAGAAGTCCGCCACATCCAAATTTGTCATATTGGATGGATCAAATATATCATCATCCTGATATACAAAATTTACTTCCACATTTTTTCATTTTTCCATCAGGAAAGCTTGATATGATATTAGGTGTTTTGATGTACAACAAACATAGGACCAGTGCCCAGTCATCTTGCATCGAGAGCATTTATGCTCATCATCTTTTGAATTTTTGTCTTGTGGAGCTTTTCCTTTATGGTCATCATTTCGGATAGTTCTTTTGAAATTTGGATGATTAGAATGACCCCCACGAAAATAATTTTTCTTCCTCTATCACGGTCACGACCTTGACCACGATTATTAAAATTTACAGCATTCACTTCAGGGAATGGTGTTGTTCCAGTTGATCGAGGTTCGTGGTTCTTCATCAACAACTCATTATTTTGTTTAGCCATGAGAAGACATGAAATTAATTCAGAATATTGTTTAAAACTTTTCTCTCGATATTGTTGTTGCAGGAGCATATTTGAGGCATGAAATGTAGAAAATGTCTTCTCCAACATATCCGCATCAGTAATTTTCTCTTTGCGTAATAACAATTTTGAACTAATTTTAAATAATGTAGAGACAAGTCACTTACTGATTTAAAACGAGCTTTAGGAAGAATGACCGTTTTCTGGTGATCATATCTCTCTTTTAAATTCTTACACAAGATACATGGATATTTTATTGTTAGATATTTCATCTTCAATCATAGCTTTTGCTTTTTCCTAAATGAATGTTGTATTTCCCTCTTTAATTGTTTCTTCCAGGTTCATAGCATCCGTATGTATTTCAACACCAAGCACCCATGACAAATAATTATTTCCATTGATGCCAAGAGCTACGAATTCTAATTTCGTAAGATTTGTCATGATAACACTTCAGAACCTCCCTTCAACGAGAAAACGACAAAAGCTCGTGTGAATAATGTGTTGTAAATTTGAGGAGCAAAATGATGGAAAAACATGAGCATGAATACCGAGAAATTATAATATTAAAATAATAAATAATAAAATAAAACTTGAAATAAACTAAAATAAAAAAAAAAGGAAAGTAAAATTTTATGGAAAATTAAAATTTCTCAAATTTCTCCAATCTTTTCTCTCCAATGTGTGTATATGTAACATCCACCAAATGTCACTATATATAGCCAATTTGGCGAGCAGGCCATGAAACTACATGGCCACTAAAAATATGTTATTATGAAACAGATGACTTATAGACACTAAGCATGGTTATATAACAGACATATATTTTATTTATTTATTTATTTTTTTTTTTTTTGAAGAATTCACTTTCTTATTTTCATCTCTTTTTATATTCTTTTATATATACATGTTAAAAATATAACAAATTAAAAATATTGATATATTTCATTTTAATCATTATATTTATGTTCTATTTGTAGCTCTATTTTTTTTCAAAGAATTAAATAATATAACTTTTTTTGTCTTCAAAAATAAATTAAACAATAATATTGGTTTATGATCTTTTTGCAATTTTTTTTTAATAATTAAGGTCCATTTATAATCATTTGGTTTTTGGTTTTTGGTTTTTGAAAACTAAATATATAGACGCTATTTTCAATTTTTTAGTTTTGTTATCTACATTTTATGAGTTTTCAAGAACACCAAGTCAAATTTTGGCTTGATTTTTAAAATCATTCATAGCCTATTTGGCGCCTCATGATTGTGAAGGATTTCAAGTTATAATAGATTTCAAATGAATTTCCCGTTGTTTGTTAATGTAAGAAAGAAAATGATTTTAAAATCTAGAGTGATTTCAAATCCTGTTTTTATTATAAAAAAAACTTTCCTAGCTAGATTGGTAGGGCTTTCATAAGATTTAAAAGTAAAGTACTAATTTAACATTGTCATATTCTAATTTTAATTTAACACGTCATAGATAAAAATCTATATCAATAAATTCTTTCTTTTCTTTTTCGGTTGCCATTTAAATACAAAATTTAAACATATTCATTTCAAATCTTTCTCATTCCAAACAAAGTAGTTAATTTAAAATCATTTCTCGAATTTCAAATCACATCATTTAAAATCATTTCTTTAGCTTTCTTAAACCCAGATGGAGGGTTAAGGAAAATGAATAACAAAACAAATACAAATGTAAGTTGTTTTTTAGATTGTTTTTAAACAACAAAAAATTAAAAGCCAAAAGATTATCAAATGGAGTCTCACTTTTTGTTTTTTGTAATAAAATTAAGTTTATGAACATTATTTACACACACACACACATATATATATATATATATATATATATATATATATATATATTTTTTTTTTTTTTTTTATATTTTTTTATGGGTTTTTTTTTTTTTTATTTTTTTAATTGAATTGTTTTGATTTTTTTTTTTTTTTTTTAATTGTATTTATTTCTCACTATTTCTTAACGTATTTTCATTTTTCTCAATAAAACGTTTCAGTATTAGGTTTAATTCCAAAAACAAAACTAATTTTTCAATTTTTAAAACAGAATTTGGATTTTAAAAATATTTGTAAAAACATAAAGTAAATGATGAATGAGAGGTATACATGCGATTATTGATCATAAGTTTTGGCTTTGGGGTTCAAATTACTTTTTTTTGTTTTTTTTTTTTTTTTCATTTCATTTTACTTGCCTTTGTAGTAAAATGAAGTTACTTGCTAAAATGATCATAGCTCAAATGATCTATCAAATTCAAGTATGTCAATGGTGTATCACATAATGATGTATATTAAACATTTTACTAGTATATCAAATATATAGTTGGTATATTAACACCCATAATCTTGTTGTTCAGTACTATTGATTTCTTTAATAATATAAAAAAAAAAATCAAGTATATCAATAATATACAAACATTCATATACTATACATAAAAGGTGGACATTTCATCTAAACTTTATTAATAACGCAACTCAATTCAATAAAACAACTAAATATAGTTGAGAAATAATAATAATAATTAAAAAAAGCAAAGAGAAATAATATATAAGTATATTATTAGCATATCAATATTCAATATAGCACTAATAATCAGGTATATCAATAATAATAGATCAAATTAGGTACATCATTATTTGGGCTTAGTGTTCATTAAGGGTATTGTTGACTTATTTATTTATTATTTTCAATTTGGATTGGACCATATTTTTGCAAAATTGGAAGGTGGTTGTTTTTAACAAATTTCTATTAAATTTTCTTTTTGCTACTTTTGCAAACGTTTTATTATTGTAGTAAATGAATTGTATTGACTTTTTTTTTTTTTTTTTAATATTTAATCAGATTAATGAACACACACTACGGCTTAATGATACTTAAAATGAAATAAATAATAACACAAATGTTATTGTAATTATAAATAATATCTCATGCAACTTTTAATCTACACTCATTAGTTATCACATATATATTCTTTTTAACCAACTTCAACTCGCAAATTTTAGAGATCATTTAGTTAGAGGGTTTTTTTTTTCATGAGAATTGATACAGACATATAAAATCTATATTCGTTTCTCAATTTTAAACATTTTGCCTCGATATAAGCTATTTCCAGATATACTCATTTTCCTACATATAAGTGTTTTCTATTCCCTGCAGATTTTCTCTTTTTCCTTCTTTATCTATTTTTCATTTTATATATAATTTCATTTTGAATATAGTTAATTATCAAAATTAATATGAATATTAACTTTAATAAATCAATAACAATCTATTAAAATATTTACTTAACTTATTTTACAATAAAAATTTATTAAATGGAATGCAATTACTTTTTTACTTAACTAATTAATTAATTAGCTAATAATATCTTAAATATATTAAATTAGTAAATTAAGATTTCTTAAATATAGTTAGTACAAAATTTTATTTTAAATAATAACAATGGATTACTTATTGTCTTTTTTTATATATTCAAGTAATTATTTATTGAGATTAATTTTAATTTGATTTTTCATTATAAACATATAAAACTTTTTTAGTATTCTTTATTGATATTCTTTATCAACCTATCATATTTTTATCTATTTTTTTTACTTTTTATATAATATCTTGTTTATTAAAATATATTTTCTTATATTAAACTTTTTATATAGTATCTTGTTTATTAAAATATATTTTCTTATATTAATTAATTAAAGTTAAAATTACTATTTTGTAGTTTGATTAATTATAAAAATATTAAGTATTAGATTATAAATTAACATATGGTTCATTTAATATACTAATGGGTTAATTTTAATTATAAATTACTCAATTTTCAAATATTTATAATTAAAATTATTATTGATTAATAATTAACTAAATTTTAAATATTTATTTTTTAATTAATTAATCTATTACAATTATATAAGATTGTCCTACTTAATTTCATAAATTAAATATAAACATAATTTTCGTTCATAATTATTGATATCATTTTCATGCACAACCAAACACAATCATCTTTAATTTTCAAATTTCTTACTCTCAAGCATTTTTTATTCTTAGGCATCTACAAAACCTTATACTAAACGATCCCTAGGATAAGGAGAAAAAAGAAGAGAAAGAAGCTTGTTGTTCCAACAACTTGGAAGTTAAGGAGTGAATTAGGACATTATTCTAACGAAGAACATGAACAAAAGAAACATTGTCCAATTCTTGTGCTTAAGACTTAGCTGGATATATAATATTTTTGTATGATTTAACTTATTTTAAATTATTATGATCCAAAATTCTATATCTATATATTCTCTTCCTTATAGCTGAATTTCTACCATGAACTTAATCTGAATTAATTGAATTTCAAACACTTACAAAATTTATCACACTGTTTGACTATAACAATAATACTAATCATTAATTAATTAAAAATTAAAGCATTTTATTACTTTTTCTTATTGCAAATTAGACCTTTTCTCTTTTTTTAATATAAAAAATAGTATAATATAGTAATTGAATGGGTGATCAAAAGTACTTTACATAAACGTATTATTTTTAAAGTCATCTGAAAACATATGTGAAAAATCTAAATCAAATAGTAAGTCACATGGTGACATGAAGTCATATTAATTAGGAGCCTGAATTATCTGTTAAATTTAATGCAAAAAATTATAGAGTGAACCATAATATATAACTTAATTAAGGGTCCGTTTTTGGATTAGCTTTATTGAGGAGTAGATTTTAGCTTCGCAAATAAGGCCATAAATCAAGATAAAATAATATAAAACAATATAAAATAAAATGAGATAAGATAAGAAAAGATTTAACCTAGCTTACTTGGTATTAGGAATACCTAATATCCTAATCCTTGGAGGGTCAAGTTAAACCCTAGGTCAAATCATCTATAAATAAACCACTATGACTCCATATGAGGTAATTAAAAACTTCTGATTTCTCCTACCTCCTATAATTCTCTTGCTGGTTTAGGCATCAGAGTCGTTTTTCTTTGTTTTGTAGGTCATATCTTTTCCAAATTACAAATTTACCGTTGTTGTCACGTGGAGGTTAGGTGTTTTTCCTTAGCCAGAATTTGGCATCGACAAGCTTAAAAAATAAATGTTTTTCAAAAATTCATTTTCATTTAAACACTTTTGATAAGAACTGTTTAAAATAAAAATACTAATGATTTTTAGAATTTATTTTAAGTAGTTGTCAAACACTTGTATTTCCTTCTAAATAACTTATTTTTAAATTAAACACTTGAAAAGGTACTCCAAACACACCTAAGTAACACTTTTAAAATCTGAAGACAATTTTTTTGTTAGGTTTTTTCCTTTTTTGTTTTTTGAAAAAAAAAGAAATTTGCTCACAAAAGGAATAGGTTTGATAACGCTTAAGAAAAATAATGAAAGAAATCAATATTTGATTATTGGAATTTTTGCTAGAATAACACTTTCTTTAAAATGTAAAACTATGAGAATTTACATTTTAAAGAAAGTGTCAAATATCATATTATTATAGAGAATTCGTTGGTGGTTTCAGTGTCTCTAATGACAAGGGTGGAACTAACAATATTGATAAAATTGTTGTTGTGTGAAAGAGACTTAATTATCAAATTTATGCGTGTATACAAAAGAAATTTGATTGTATAGACTAGAGCTTGTTTCTCCTTGCAAAAAAAGAACAATCAACAAACGCTTTTATATCTGAAAAATTGGAAACAAATTGAACACAAGTTATTCTTCTCATTGTCAATTAGTCTAGAGATAGAATAATCATGTCTTTCTAATGTGGTACCAAAGTCCACGAAGATGAAATGAACATATTCAATTTAAGAAATATAATCCAATCCGAGAATGGTGAACTAGGTTTGAACATCCATCGTTAAATTTTAAACAAAAGCATAATTTAAAACCTCAAGTCAATGAGAGTATTTAATGTGAGTAGATGAGCTTCATGAGAAAATTCTATGACAAAAAGATTTAAAAGTTCCATCTCGAGTTTCTTTGTGAAAATAATAATAATAAGAAGGAAAAGGAGGTTAAACTACCATTAACAATTTATTGTCCAAATCAAAGAGTTCCAATAAAATCGAATTCTTAAAACTGCTTTGCTCCAAACTATCACCGTTAATTTTGTTTGTTAGAGTTTCGATTGACATTGACATTGACACGTGAACATTTCCTTGTATTAAAACTCAAATCTTGAATCAACATTTCCACCCTATCTACAAAAATCTACAAAATATAAAAAGTATTACGGCATGTGAGAAACTGATTTTGAAAATGTTTGAATCACTTTCTCGTATTTATAATTACTTCAAAACACCTCAACTCATTAAAGGTAAAAAGTATGAAATGTTTCAGAGTGATTTTAATTATGACAAAATTCATTTTAATTATTTCAAATTCACTCCCTAACATATATTTATCAACAAAATAGTTCAGAATGTTACTAATGAAAACTTAGTTTTAATTAAGGAGACAGTGAATGCTTATTTATCAACTTTAAAAAAAATCTAAAAATATCCTTGATATTTGATTGATCTTTTCCTTGATAGTTCTATAAAACTGAGACCTCTATATTTCCATCAATATTTAAAATTACACATCCTCACTCTACTTAGAATGTGTTTGGAATACTTTTTGAAATGTTTTAATTAAAAAATAAATCATTTTGAAAGAAATACGAGTGTTTGGCTATTACTCAAAATAGATTTTGAAAGTCATTAGTATCTTCATTAATTTATTCAATTGCCTTGAGTGAGATCTTCCAAAAAAAAAAAAACATTAAGAAATTCTCAGTCACGCTAGTTAATACATTAATAATCTCTAATAAAAATAAATAAATAAAGAAAGAAAAAGGATAAACTTTCAAAGAAACAAAAGGCCGAATTTAAAGCCAACCAGATATCTACCCTCTACTTACTAAAGTTAGCTCGGCAGTCCATATGCATTTGACTAAACAACAGAGTGGCCTTTACAGTTTGACACAAAACACACTCTATGCAAATTGCAATCAATTTTATCAACCAACAACAAAACAATGACAGTTGACACGATAGACAAGCAAAATTTTTAGTATTCGTGTGGTATCTCTTCCTATATTCACACTAGATTTTTTTTAATACAGAGAATTATTTGTTGTTGTTGGACACCATATCATTTTTTCTCTTGTATCCTTGAGTGTCCGAATCAGTTTATGTGTACTTCAACTAATTTCACAGGACAATCTACCTAACCCTACAACATTTGAGTGTCAATGAAACTCATAGGATATTAAATTTTAGGTAGGTGGTCACCATAGATTAAATTCATGATCTCTTAGCCTTTTATCAAGGTCATGTCCCTCTTATCATTCTTAAAAGATGATGATGTGAAAAAATCTAGAAGAAATTTTGTCACCATGTGTGCATTTGTCCCTACAAATATAGGATGTAAATAACCAGCATATATAAGATGCAAGGTTTTTGTAGAGCACTTACAGGCACGTCCCAAGAAGTAGAATAATGCAAGAAGGGAAGGTATGTGGATGGCCCATTTTTAGCGTTATGGTTTTGAGGAGTCTGCACAAGAATAGTATTCAGTACTGAAGATCTTGCAACAAGCACTAACAGTTGAATTTCTGAAGCTGTAACCAAATTAAGTCGAGGGACAAAGTTCCTGCCCATTTATGTTTTGCTAAAATGGCCCAACCATATATTGCAACCCTTAAACACAAAATAATATTCATAATATACTATTATTGTAGATTTTGTATTACAAATTATAATTCCGATTAGAAAATTAATCTAAAGTACTTTTCATTCTCACTGACATTCTTTTTTTTTTTTTTAATATCCGTGAGTATCAGACCAGCTTACGCGCACCTCAACTAATCTCACGGAACAACCCATCCGACCTACAACATTTGGGTGTCAAGGAAATACGTAGGATATTAAATCCTAAGTAGGTGGCCTCTATGGATTGAACCCATAACCTTTTAGTCATTTATTGAGATTATGTCTCATTTTTACCATTCGGCTAATCCACGATGATTTTCTCACCAACATATTTAATCTATTAATTTTAGGATTTGTGAATAATACTTCACCTTACATAGAAATGAACCTAATTCATTCATATAATCAGCAAGAAAGAAACCTGAATGTCATCATATTCATGTGGCAGATCCAACAACAAACAGGAAAAGCTATACATCAACCCCTACTTGAGGAGCCATTTCACAGACATCTCATGCAGCTCCATCCTCTCAACACTAAATGATTCTGCAAGCAATTTGAGGAGTGAGGATCAAACAACCCATATATACCTGTCAGAAAACCATTGCCATGTCTGAAATAAAACATCAATTACATTTCAAGATATAGTTAAATTTAAATAATTTGCAAGTACCTCAGTTTGCCAGAATTATCTTTACATGTGCATTACAAATCAAACAAATCCAAAGATTAGTTCCACTACATTTGCAACTATACATAGATATGCTCATTCTGCACATCAGGGCATCCAATACAATACCTTTAAAGAAAGGAAACAATTTCATAAAAGGGTAAAAACTCCATAATACACCTAAAGGTGAGATTTCATAAAAATTTCCAATGGAAAATTAAATAAGAAAGACTATAATCAGAAAAAGGTTGATAACGTTTACACCAATACAAAGCATGAGACAAAATTAAATCCATAAGACTACTAAAGGAGGAAGAAGAATTCCTAAAGTGACGACCATTCCTCTCTCACCAGAGGAACCAAAAAGTCACTCGATTAAAAACAGGCCAAAGAGTCTTCTTTTCACCATGGAAAGGATGGCCATCAAAGATGTAGTCAAGAAAATCATAGGGTGCGGAAAAGCAAAAGCATCAAGAATACTGGCCCAGTAACGAGAATCAACAATGAAGAAAAAGGTGACCCAGATCTTCCCAATGAGCTGAGCACATAATACACCAACAAGGGGAGAGCGATGAATAAGGCATACATCTCTGTAGTCTGTCAGTTGTGTTAATAGCTCCAAGACTAAACTCCCAAAGAATTTTTTTTTATCTTCTTCAGGTAAGAGTCCAACCAAATCACCTTATAAAGAGAGTGGGAAGAACGATCAAGGTTGTTCACCGAAGCAGCCATGAGAGACTTGACAGTAAAAGAATTGGATGGATCAAGGTGCTAAGACCGAGAATCATTGTAACCATTAATGTAACTGAAAATAGTAGATAAGATAAAGAACTGTTATAGAATGTCGTGTAGATAACTGAAAAGACGGGGAAAAACTGTCAACAGAATCCCACATTTAAGCCATGAATCAAGCCAAAAGGAAGTGGATGAACCATTGCCCAATCTTTTGATAGCGTGACAAGCAATGATATCGCTACAAGAGCTGATAAATTGTCATGAGCCTTATAAGATCCATGTTAAATAGGCTAAGGCCAAAAAAGTAAATCAGAGGAATTATACTTAGCGACAATGAGCTTACGCGCCAAAGACCTGTTTCCCCATGTTTAACCTCCAAATCCATTTTTCCAGAAGAGTCAGGTTTCATCTCTTGAAATTACCAACTCCAATACCTCCTAACAATTGAGAATTTTTTGTTTGATCCCAATCAACATAGTGCAAACCACCAATACTTTCAATGCTGACTTAGTGTGTAATAATATTTCGAGTGCTTTAGATGATGGATCACATCTGAGATCTTACACACGAATACATACTGCTCTTTCATCAAGTAATTATTTAAAATTTAAAACTGGGTGTACTCATAGAAACTTATTGAGCACTTCTGGGGAGAACGACACCATATTTCCATTTATCGAATACTTCATAAAAAATTGAAGAATTAACAAACCTCAAGCATCAGTAAGATTCTTGGGAGAAATGTTTACTTATTGTTCTGATCAAAGGCAACTCCTTCTGCTGAGGGCTGAGAGAAACGTTGATAGAAGCAGGACTTATCTGTTTCATACATATGATAAGATACATAGATTGCTTCCAAATAGGAGGTCAGGACTAAAGTTCACTCCATAGAACTGAACGGTTGGTTTCTTTCCTCTAGAGATCAATAAAGAAGATCAGATTAAATTGATCTTGTGAAGATTCAGAATCCTTCTACCCACTAAGAAGATTCCTAGTTTCCAAGTCAACTGTATCGGCATCTAATGCAGTTTCTTCTGAAGAACCAGTGTCCTCCATATCCTGCTCAGGCAAAGCGGAACTGTTATCCTCCTCCATTTCAGACATGTCATCGAAAGTTTTAATCCTCTTTTTCTTTCCTCTATAACCAACGAAGCTCAATACCTTCTCCTTCCAAAGAACTAAAGGGCATTTATCAATCAACTCCGGACCTTCATAAGCTTCTGTCAAGAAAACACTAAATCTTTTACCCCTCTCTGAAACATAGAACATCCCAATATGCTTCAAAAGAAGTCTCATTAGCTTTTGAGGCATCACAAGTTCCCGCCTAAAGTGGGTAAGGTGATCAGTAACAAGTCTCTTCTCCATGGTAAAGCTAAGCAACTCGTGCATAACAGCAACAGCCCTTTTATCAAATTCAAGTGAGCCAGCTTTTAGCTCTCTTGCATCGGCATATGGAGACAAATAAGACCTCTTCTGGAAGTGATCAATTTTCCCTCCATATCTATATATCTTCTTGTAATTGGAAGGAAATTTCATAGGAAAAGGAAGTGAAAGCAAACCTGGGGTATGAGTGGCAGTGCTCTCAGTCACACCCATCAACTTCCTCTCCAACTCTGTTACAGCCCAAGCGGGATTCCAAGAAACAAGCTCCAAATATTCACATTCATCCTCAGACTTCACCACCTTAAATAGTTCAGGGTAATCATTCACCCATTTGGTTTGAAAATCCAGTGGGAGCCCAAAATCTCTTCTGAAATGAGCAACTTTGTCCACTGGAAGCCGCTTATTCACTGACATCATCAAAAACCTGGTAACATACTCGGCAGCCTTATCAGCGTGTTGTTCAATTATCTTCTCCCCCTCTTCCACCAAATCTTCAGCTTGTTTAGTCATTCCACACCACAATACACCCCTCTGATCCTTGTATAATTCAAACAGTTTAGGCGATTTCCGAATGAAGTCCGAGACCTTGTGCGGTTTCGGGAGATTGAATTGTCTCCGATATTGTTCTAAATTCCTAACAGGAATTACCATCTCAGGCTCTTGCTTGAGGGTTTCAATCAAGAAGAGTACCTTGTAAGCTACCTTCCATTTTTCCGTTGCTATTTCAAGATCATGCACTCTCTTCAAGCGGCTTCTATCCTGAACACGTCTACTGCTTGTCATCGACCGGATTTGCGACCACGACCATAACTCCACAAACAGATTTCTGCATAGATAATTTGCGAACTCGTTCAAGTTAAAAAATTGGAAATGACGTGAAGGATTCACATTGTACTCATTCGAGATTAGGGCTTTCAAAGGATTGGCAATCCGAACAGCCATAAACATGGAGGAAGATTACCAATGCGACGTTCACTCCCAAAATGTTTGTGAAAATGCCGCAAAGAGAAGGGCGATTGCTTTACGAACCAGTAATGGTGGCTTGGCGCTTAAACGTTCGATTCCACGCGGCGAGTTAGGAATGTTCGTAAAAGGTCGAGTTGTAAAGGCCCATTTAAGAAATGGGCCTCAACTCTTCACTACGGCCTGCTTGAATTGAACTCAATACTACCGGCCCAATTTTATACTTAGAAAACCAAACCAAACCAAAACTAGTGTATTGCTTTGGTATTTCAATTTTTTGGTTTTTTTTTTTTTTGTTGCACTTCTACAAAATAGTCCCTTTCTAAAAATAAAGAAACTAAAATGACAATTTTAGAGTAGAAAACTAAAATCGCATTATTATTTTATTAAACTTTAGGACCAAACCTATTTTGTCTTTTAACTTTTATTTATAATTAGTTAGCAATTTAGTCAGTTTATAAATGGTTTCTGGTCCCAGTAGAGTTGATGTTAAATGATGAGATAGTTATATATGTTTAGCTTACTAGGCTTCAATGATAAATATATTTTTAGTGAGTTAATTTTTTTTTTTATAGATTTTTTTTTCTTTCTTGTAATTAGGTCAAATTTGAAATTAATTTTAAACCTTCACCACTTGCAAATTAATTTCAAACTATAGAGATAAATTAGAATGTCAAATTTAGACATGGTGATTTTTTTAAATCTCAATAGACAATTAAATCTGGGGAATAAAAAAAGGTCTAAGTAAAAATTAAGTGTTTTTTTTTTTTTCTTCGAACCTTTACCCTTGAGAAATCATCCCAATTATCATTAAACTCTCTTCAACAATTAAAAATCAAATTAAAAGTTATAATGACTAAAAGTATAACTTTAACTTTATATTTATATGATAAATTTATAAACAGCAACTATTTGATTTCTTAAAAACCTTAAAAACCACTTGAGTTAGCCTCATCGTAGAAATTAAAATGGAAGAATGTTCTTTGTGAAAAAAGGCAATAAATCATATATTTCTATTTAATCTAAATAATAAAGAATCACTATTTAAAATTAACATAAATTATAATTTAACTAACTAACATAAAATTTGCATGATTGATTTTCCCACCACATATTGTAAAAGAATAAATTTTAAAAAAACCCTCCATTCTCATGGTTTTCTTTTTCTTTTTTTCTTTCAAACCACCATTCTCATCTCTAAAAAATAGTAAACACGATAGAGAATTACATAAATTAAAAGAAAATAAAATCTCTAATTACAATTGAATAACACGTCGAGAATAATGTTAATAACAACAGTAAAGACAAGAGACCTGAGAGAAAAAGTAAGGAGAAAACACACTAAAATGATAACCTAGTTCGGTGTAACCATATCTACGTCTAAGAGGCAATATGCTACACATGGATGAAAAGTGCCCCACTGGTAATCAATAATGTTTACAAAACACACTTGACTTATACAACAATCAACTATGAAGAGGATAAGGTTATTACTAGTAAACTATTTAGGCTCCCCTAAATATCAAACTCCTTATAGATGAGGCAACATATGAGGCTCTCCTCAATCAACCACCCCACTGCGGAAACTCTCTCGCACTCTTTCCATTAATTACCATTCAACTTAGAAGATCCCTCGCAGGAGGATGTTGATGTCAAAGAAACAAGTGAACTCTCTCATGCAAAAACAAAATGTACTACCCCAAACCAAGCAGCACACCAAATGTATGTTCTTGCGCAATACTAAACAGTGAAGCTCTCACAAAAAGATTTTCAATTGATGGCTGCACTAAAAACACCAATCAACAATAATATATATATATATATATATATATATATATATATAACATTTTTTAGAATTATTTAGTTTTTAATCTTAAGAATTTTGTTGAAAATTGCATATATTTAGCCCTTTCATAGAAGAATCAAGTCTAAAATAGCAAATAATTCATAGATGACATGTTTAATCTTAAATGTGAAAAAAGAGTGAATTTGGCAAACTTCTTTTTAATTTTGGTGTATTTTTCTAGAAAATTCGTTGATTTCAAATTGTTGTAGTATTCACTTAGATTTGCTAGCAATTTGCCACAATATAATTAAATTTCTAGATTTGATTGTGGGCTTGATTTCGAGATTTTCTTCTCCAATCTTGCAAATTAGGGCAGCCCATGATCTCCCCATCTTTAGTAGCCACCGCCACCTTTTGGGATCTATAAAAAGCTCCGGTCTATAGGACATCCATTTTTCATCCATACTTCCTCCATCACAAGGAAAAGAAAATTCTACATTATTATTTTTAATTACTGTTTTTAGTTAGTTCTTAAAGAATCAAGTTGTAGCATGTGTCTAGATCTGGTCACTTCCAAAAGTTTGGAATGTCATTTCTTGATTCAACTTGACAAAGATTGAATCAAGAAAAATCCAAGGTTAGTGTGTAACTTTATTCGTAATGCTTATAGTTTCTTTATCTCATTCTTCTTTATATTATTGTAGTTTCAATTTTTTAAGCAACTTAGTTTAAGTTTGTCCATTTAATTTATACCAATTAATTCAATAAATTGTTCTTTCTTTCGAATTTATTTTATTTTTAAATTTTTTAGTAGTCTTTTTTTCGTTTACATTGCGATTCATCTATCTTTAATGTCGTAAGTTCAAGTTTTTTTGTTTTTATTTTTGCATTTGTCTTTCCCTATCTCCTTTTCATAATTCATTTTATAAGAAAGTTGAAATGTTAAAGACTGGATTTTTACTTTAAAAAGTTGAAATCCAAGGCCGGTTGAGGTGGGTATATGAGAATCTCTTCTAGTTTGCAAATTAATTAATTTTCTGAACATTTCACTTAATTTTTCATTAATTTCTAGCACCTTAAGTTACTTTTTTGGCTAGAATTTTGTGTCCTTTTCTTGCTAATTTTTCCTAATTATGCATTGAACTTCTCTTATTTTCGTTTGAATATCATTGAATTCATTCTTGCCATTTAAGTTTTCATTTATAATTTTTTTTATTGTTATGTCTTTTTTTATAAATTATTTTTATCCAACATCATGTCCATCCTCTTTAATTTAATTTTGTATTTTAATGTTTTAAGCATGAACTAATTTGATTTTGGGGATTTAAAAATGTGATTGCAAAAAATATAGGAGTAGAAGCCTAATATGTAATAGAATAATTAGAATTTAATTTTCTAATGCAGGGTTTGTTTTTATTGTTTTAAAATCTTATCATTAGTTTAGATTGATCACCTAAGTTAATGGACACAAAACCTTGTCTAACAGCGAAGGGTTAGATTAGGTTTGGAATGAAGGTAATATAGGAGAGAAGCTTACACATAAAACCTTGTTTTCGACCCTAGACATAGGGTGAAACCTATAAAATCAAAGGGTTGTGTTGTAAATCATCCAAGTTAAGATACTTTTATGAAGATTAATAGGTGTAGAATTGGATTTACCTTGTGCATTGTGTAATTAAATCTAATTTATAATGTCATATTAGGCTATAACTCCTAAAAATAGATATGATCATATTTAAATATTCCTTCTCACAATTGAATTTTAGTTATTTTATCTTTTAATTTTTGTTTTCACAATTTCAAAACTATCAAAACAAATTTTTGGTTACTTGGTTAGTTGCAATTTTGAGGAAAACCTTTGTTCAATTTGGAATTTTGTTGAAAAACGGTTACCTTCGGAGACGATTTGGAATACTCCTAATCTTTTTTACTACTTGTCCAGTTGCACTAGACTGGGAACTTTTCTCCAAAAAGTTTTCAAATTAGCTAAAGCGTTTTTAGTTGATCAATACCCATATTTGGAAACAAATCCAATCCAAATAAGGCAAGATATAGAGCCCAAAAGTTGATCACCACGCAACCATAAAAGGAAAGAATATCCATGAAATAAAGGGCGCAAGAAGTCAGTGGTAGATCGAAAAACAAATGGGATAAAAGAAAATATTAACTGCCAACCAACAACTATAACAACAATTTTTCCATCTAGACCGTTCTTCTTGAAATCCTAACATTTAAGTTATGTTTTATAACCATTTAATTTTTAGTTTTTTTTATTTTAAACATATAATTATAAACACTATTTGCACCTATGAGTTTATGTTGGGACTGGTATGTCCTAAATCTCTTGGATTTCGTAGTTTTGTAAATTGTAAAAACATTTTATTTATTGAATAAAATAATAAGTTATTTTATCTATCTTTTGCATCAACTCAATCCAATGAACTAAGATTCCATGGATATTTTATGTAAGCTTAAATATGTATGTGGTTGACATACGAGGTTGAATCATGTTTAAGTAATAACCAAAAGTTCTGTAGTATAGGAATAAGGCTGGGTGTCTTATTCTGGTAACAATACGGATACAACCCACTTTATAATTATTACAAAGAGTTGTAAAGTGTTACAAACGATTCGATCCTAATCGTTCATGTGGAGACATGTGAGTGGGGGTATCCTATGCAAAGAGTTTGTATAAGACCGGAACACTAAATGTTTGATTTCTCTTTGTAATGTCATTAATTAAAGAAATTAACATTTCATAGGATGACTATAGGCAACTTAACCTGAATCCTGAGTGAGTTATGAACTCCTGTCTGTGAGGACAATCCTTTGATCTGTATGGATGAGAGTAGCCAAATTGCCGACTCAATAAGTCTACCATTTTGGAGATTTGTCTAATTGGGGAGCTAGGAATATATCTTCACAAGATGTAATTCACTCCTTTCCCATTTTTAGGGTAAGTAGATAAATTACTCCCTTAAGAGCTGATTCCAGGTGTTGAACAATGAGGCTTCATTCTCTCGTTGGCCTGAGAGGGGTTAGTTTATAGTTGGACTATAAATAGTTTGTTCATTAGAGGGATTGATGGTACTTAAGGAGTTAAATATAACTACAAGAGAAAATAGTAATTTGACCCAGCTGTAGTTATGAGTAATTTGTAAAGGGTCAATTTACTGTTGATTAGTTAATTCCATGGACACAGAAATATATCTATAGTGCGAAGAGTGCAGCTGTAAGTCTTTAGTAGAGTGACTTACAGTTAATGAATATTGATTAATCAAATTAAAGAGTTGAATTGATTAATCTCATATCATTGGAGCTTCTAACTATAGGTCCATAAGTTTCCATTGCTAGCTCATTAAAGCTTTGTATATGAATCAAATTTGTTGGATTTAATTTGAATTGTTCAAATTAATAAGGGAGTTAATTGTATGTGATACAATTAGTATAATATATATAGATATATTATAATATAAAGTTTATTTTGAATGGGATTCAAAATTCATACTTCATGTTAAAAGAGAGGTGAAGACTTAAATAAGATTTAAATATTAATTATATGAATGAGATTCATATAAAAACTATAGGTTAAAATTAATATAAATATGATTCATATTAAAACTACATGTTATGTGAGAGAAGATTATTTGAATATGATCCAAATTTAAATTAAATATGAGATATTTCATTAATTAATTAATTTTATTTAATTATATTCATTAAATATAATTTAATATATTATAATTAATTAATTTTAATTTTAATTAATATTATTATATTATTAATTAAAAATACTCCTATATGGTGGGGAGTTATTTTGAACTCTCTCATAATAAGTTCAAGTAAAAGAAAGGAAGGGAAGTTACAAAAAAAATTGAGAACATAGAAGAGTGCTTCTTCTCTAGACTTCCCTCTCCAATTCTCTCTTCTCTCTCAAGAATATACTCCGTCACCAAAATTTATTGAGAGCCTACAATTCTTCATTGGTTCTTCCTAGAGAGTAGCACGAGAGGTTTTGTGGTGGTGTTTCCAAGAAAAACTTCTGTATTGCTTTATTTTTGGAGGTTTTTTCATTCGTTCGTGATTTGATGAGAAATTTTGTTTTCCACATAGAAGATGGTTTTCAAAGATAGGAAATTTCAACATTTTATTTAACAAATATAAAAACTACAATAAAAAATTTAGAAAAAAACCAGTATAAATTTCAAAAAAAAAAAAAAAAAAAAACAAACAAACAAACAAACTACCCACAAAATATTTGAGGACTGAAAAATTTTCATTTCAAATTAAAGCATAGAAAAATTATTAAAGCATATACCTTTGATCAAAGAGTCTACATATTTGAATCTTCACCTAAGACTCAAAAAATAAATAATTATATAATTATTAATTAAAAAAATAATAAATAACGTTACCGACTAAGTTAGGTGTTTTTTTTTTCTTTTTTCCTTCTTTCTTTTTCTTCTTTCTTTCTTCTTCTTCCAACTTTATTGAAATATGCTATATTTAGTTGATATATTTCGATATATAAAAACAATTTAGGCATGGAGAATTCCAGTGTCAAACACTCTTTCAGTATTTTTGTTATGTTCTTATAAAATCTACAAACTTAGAAATCAAGAATATTTTTTTAAAAAATTTTGAGTCAAAATCAACTTAGGTATCTATAGATTTTGTTGATATGACTTTTAATTACGACTCAATTACGTTGACGACGTTGATAGTTATGATTTTAATTTTATAATTTTACTTTTATTCTTAAATTTTAGTTCAACAATATGTAGAGATAGAAATTTAAAAGTATAGACCACAAACATAAGATATAATCAAACAAGTTAAAAAATTTGAAACAGAGAATCAAAACTGCTATTAAAAATCAAAAGTAGAAAGATTAAAAAAATTATGGTATGTTTGGTAATATCATTTTCTTAAAAAAAAAAAAAGTTATAAACACTATCTTCACCAAATAAGTTTTTTATTATGTTATCTACATGCTAGAAATATTTTTAAAATCAAACCGAATATAATTTAATTGACATACGAGCATGTTATTAACCATGAAGTATGTGGTTCAAATTTTCTTATCCTTAATTATACTAAAGAATGTTTTAAGATTAATTTAGTCAAGTTTTGAAAACTATGTATTTATATATATAATTTTTAAAATTTTCTTTTGCTTTTGAAGTTTGGTTAGTACTTAGATGTTGCTTCAGGAAAGGCGAAATTATTGTTAAAAAATATTTGAGAACAAAGCACAATTTTTTAAAAGTAAAACAGGCGACCCTCAAATGGTAATCAGATGAAAAAGTTATCCAAAACTTTTTATCTAACAACCTTTTACGAGCATTTTCTATAAAGTAACCTAATTAATTGAGAAGTTTTTTT
>QLSR01000256.1:878536-922664 GCA_031780015.1 Citrullus colocynthis
TTTTTTTTTTTTTTTTTTTTTTTTTTTTTTAACAAAGAAATGAGAAGCAGAAGTAGGAAGCAGTTAGAAGTAAGAGAAATTTCTTGAAACAAGTTTACTCATCCACTATGAATGTTTCTCTATCCAAACTTGCGTTGGGTGGAGTAGTTCATTCAATGTTTGGCTTGTTTTAATTTACATTTAATTCAATAAAATTCTTTGAATATTTTTTTTTAAAAAAAACATATAGTTCTATCGTAATACATACATACTACCTCATTCATTATTTGACATGTTTTAAATGATTTATTCATTTATTTCACATATTCCATCTACTTCTTAAACACTATTTTTGTGACAAACAATGAATTGAGGTAGTAGTAGTAGTACCAGAGATTTTCTCTTAAAAACCCTTAGGGGGTTGTTTCAAGGGTTGAGATTGGATGGGCTAGGCATCTAAGCCCAACCCTTGTTTGGGGCAAGAATCTAGGAAGTCTATCTTTTCCAATAAATTTGAACATTAAACACTATTGAAACCTATGGATTACCATTTTTTTTTCTTTAATTTAATTTAGGAAGTTTGTCGGCCAACTTCTGAAACCACCTCCGGTGATTGCCGTCATTCAACTCCAACCACCACCTTCGGCGACCGCCATTGTCCAACTCCGGCTGCCACCAATGACCGTCGTCGGCCAACCTCTGGCTACTCCTTCCCCCTTCCCTTCATTGGCGAACTTCCAGCCACCAACTTTGCTGGCTAACATTTTAAAAAAATTATAAATATAGCAAATTCTATCAATGATAGACTCTATCATTGATAAACTTCTATCAAATATATGATCTGTCATTAATAGACTTTGAAAGAAAAAATCTAAATTTTACTATATTTGCATTTTTTTTTTTTTTTTTGCATTTTGCATTTTCCTATATCTTTACAAATACTTTGAACCTAATTGCTATATTTGCAACTACCCCTTAATGAAAACACTCTTAGTATATAAAAAACAAAAAAAAACTTATATATAAAAACACTTTTAAGAAAGAGTTGTCAAACACATGTGTATTTTTATTTTAAGGAGTTTTTATCAAAAGTGTTTAAATAAAAAGAAATTTTTAAAAAATATTTTTTTTCTAAGTCATTTCAAACAAGTCATTGCTTGCAATTGTATGATTAGGTATATTTATTTAGACTTATATATATATATAAACCTAATTTAATCTAATAACATTTTCATTTTTTTCGTTGGTCAACTTAACTAGCTCGAAGACTTAGAATCATTTATTAAATGTGAAGGTTTAAAATGTTGGAAGCAACTTAGTGGCCAAATAAAAATAAAAAATCAAAACTCAAAATTTATGATTTTTATTCCTAAAAATTATAGTTTTTCAATAATTGAATTTGACATAAAAATACTAATTTAGCATATTAGCATATTATGGTAAAAAAAAAAATCGATCATTTTCAAATTATTTAAACAATAAATCAAATAAGTATCAAATTATTAAAACAATAAATCAAATAAAATTATAATTTTAGTCAAAATCTCTATTTCAAAATTCAAAAAGAAAATTATTATTCTAAAATTTTCAGTTTGTTTAACGATGAGAAAAACTAATCTAAAATCTGACAAGTGACTAAGTATAAGAAAATGTTTTACAAATTCAAGATCTATAAATCTACACTTCATTTTTAGGCTTTCTAAGTCTATACTCCAAACACAAGTTTCATAAACCCAAACTTTCAAAACTTGCACTCCAAACACAGTTTTCTTAAACCCAGGCTACCACCCTAACCCCACGCTTAACATTTTTAGGCTTCAGATTCTAAACCTGCGCGCCAAACGACCCTTTATTGTCTACAATATTTACTATTTTGTAACCATCCTCTCTTTTTAGTATGCACTTCAATCAACAAACTATTATAACTTAAATTAAAATAATTTGCACCCGACACTCAAACGGTTATAACCTAGAAATTATAATAATGAATTCAATGTCTAAAACAAGAGATAGTACACATCATCCTTGCATAATGAGCTAAATTATGCATAACCACAAATGAAGTTTGAATTTATTTATTTATTTATATTTTTGGTGTTTTTAACTTGTGGGATAAAAACAGGAATGTTCCGGAAATTGACAGGGTGAAAGGTTGTTATGATGGATGGGGTCAGGTCCCGTTTTACTTGACCTCTCAAAAATTTGATCGCCCGCAATGCAAAATAGCTGCGCGGCTGAGAGTCGTTATCGTCATCTTTTATACTTGCACTGTTGGCAGTCCACTCAAAATTAAGCACGAGGTTTTTATATTTATTTATTTATTCAGGTCCTAACCTTTTCTCTTTTAAATAATATGTAACTATCCTCCAGAATAATATTAAATAGGGAAATTATATCCACATAATTTCCATGTTTTATAAATTTTATTTTTATATATCATAATTAGTTTCAAATTTATCTATTTGGCTTTTAGGTTTGACCAAGTCGGTAAGTATTCATGTTATCATTTTCTTTTCTTTTTATTTTTAAAAAAATATATTAAAGATTGTTTTTAAACCTACCAACATAAACCAAATTATTTATAAATATGAAAAAGTTTTATTATGTAACAGCTATAGACATCGATAGACTTTATTATTGGACAATAGACAATAAAATTTTTCAATATTTATAAATAATTTGATATTTTTCCTATTTATAATAATTTCTCCAAAAAATTATTCATGCAAAACATAGGAAACTCAATTCGAGTATCGAGTCAATCAAAAAGAGCAATTCATCTCTCCAAATAAGAGAAAAAAGGGTTAAAAAAGGGATAAAAAGGAAAAAACTAGGTCTCTCTCAACGCAAGGGTATGATCAACTTCTACAATAACAAAACTTTGAAACTTTCGCTAGAGGGGGCAATAGAGAGAATCTTAGCCACAATATTAAGGTCCTTAGTCCCGTTGTTGATGATGATCTTGATGATCTTCATTGAATTAGACCGAATCACTAGATAAGAGGTGGTTAGACCCAAAATCTGATGCTCTTCTTTTCGAAATTTCAGCCCTTCGAGAACTTTGGTCGGCTAGCACAGTAGTGATAGTTAGCACGATATCCATATTACAATTTGGAAAAAATTTGTGTGCAATTTAGGTTGTACAACTCCTACTACACCCAATTAAAACTTGTCAAGTGGTAATCCATTTTTTAAAAAAAAAAAATTATCATTTTATGTGTATAGAGGAAGGAGGAGAATAAAAATTACCTAAATATTACTCTTACAATTTTTAATACTAAAATTTTGCTCTAGAAACTACAATAGTTTAGCAAAGACTTTGTGCACAATTTAGCTAATCATTTGTGAAAGACTAACATTGGTAGGTCTAGGTTGAAGGTCTGAAGTTGTCCTAAAGGACCAATTTTGTTCTAGTCTATTTTTATTTTTGTTTGTTGTTTTCTTTTGTAATAAAAATGCATTATATATATAGGAACAATATATTTTCTATTCATGTGACAATAAACTCATATTTTTTAATTGATTGAATAAGTTAACTTAATTATACCAGCGTTTAGAAGTTGAAAAAAGAATATGAAAAACAAAGGTTAAGAAATGGAGAAATTATTATAAATAGAAAAAAATATCAAATTATTTACAAATATAAAAAATTTTACTGTTTATGAACGATAAAAGTCTATCGCAGTCTATCGTAATCTATCTCTGGTATATAGTAAAATTTTTCTATATTTGAAGACAACCCTAAAAAATTTGTGTATAGACAAATTTACTCGAATCATGCAAGTAAATTTGAAGTTTTTAATGTCATAAAGGATTAAATTGCAATTAGGGCCTAACTATAGAAATGAATATGTTAATAATTTAATTAATTTTACATGTACTTTTATTAAAAAGTAGGTGATATGACATATTCAAGACATATAGTTTTTCCTAATTTGCAAAAATATATAATTTCTTTCACAAAAAGTCTGTTTTAAGTACTATAGCCTAACACTTTTTTTTTTTTTTTTTTGGAATAGCCAAACAATAATTTATTTTGCTTTTAATTTTAGAATGATAATTATGAAATAATTTATGCAGGAAAGATTTAAGCTAAACTTACGGCTATGAGGTTTAGAGTTTAGTAAAAGAAATAATAGATAGAAAACTTGTAGGCATTCAAATGGAAAAAAAAAGTGTATAATTAGATGTTGTATAAGGTCTGATCAAATCATATATAAATAAAGTTGAAGGATGTTTTTAAATATAGCAAGATCATTGAAAATAATTACAAATATAGCAAAATTTTACGCTTTATCTGCGATAGATCGTGATGTTAAGACATAATTAGTCTTCGGTCTTATGTCAGTATAGTTAACGTATGAGTGTGTATTTTCATTTATTTGATTTAGTTTTCTACTCACTAAATTATCCATAAATCTTGAGATTAGGTTTTCTCAATCTTCTCATTTATTGTATCTTTTTCTCCTTGCCTATGTATATGGTGGGAGTGCTAGTGAATATATACAAACAAACTTTCTTTCATTTTCTTAATTTGGTATCAAAGCAAATATGGCCGATGCCTCTATCTACACTCAAACTGCCGACTCATTTAAGGAGTGGCTACACTAGAAAGCAAAGGAGGAATAAGCAAAGTGCTCAACACCTACTCTTGAAATGTCGATCATTCTTCCTCCATCTGACGATGAACTTGAAGGACTATTAATGCCAAATCCAGAGTATGATATATGGACAGCAGCTGACCAATTATTGGTAGGCAGGCTTTACAACTCCATGACCCCGAGGTGGTTGTTCAAGTGATGGGGTATGATGAAGCAAAACCATTATGGGATGCAATCCAAGAGTACTATGGAGTTCAATCAAGATCCCAAGAAGATTTCAATCGTCTGATGCTGCAACAGACAATAAAGGGAACAATGAGAATGCACGAGTATCTTGACATCATGAAAAGGTATTTCGACAACCTTGCTATTGCTGCTTCTCCCATGGATATGAGGAGTTTTGTCTCTCATGTTACAACTGGTTCGGATGAGGAATATAATGTTGTGGTGTGTGTTATGAGAAGCAAAGATCTGACTTTGAGTCAAATTCAACTGGAATTGATTGCTTTTGAGCAACGTCATGAACAACTTGAAAAGTTCAAGAATGTTGTGTCTATGAATCAAGTGTCTACAAACCGTGCAAAGCCTAAGAATCCACCAACAAACAACCCTCAAAGCATTCCTCATTCAAATCAGAATAATAGAGGCTTTTATCCTTCGAAAAGAGGAGGTCATGGCAGAGGAAGAAGTAACAGATACTCTCCTTATCCCCCTAACAATCGACTCATTTGTCAAGTGTATGGCAAAATGGGACATATTGCTACGTGATAAGCACTTGAAAAGTGCTTTCTATTCTCTCAAATTAAGGGAGTTTATATTAGATTTCACTTGTTTGCTAGTGGTTTTCAGGTTAAAATGAGGAAAATTAGAAGAAAATACTAAAAGATCAAAACCGAGCAAGAATACCGCGAAAAAGAGCTAGAAAACCCAAAATGGCAAAAATTGGGGCAGCGCCGCAGCGCTTGAACAGCGCTGCCGAGACGCTAAAACCCGAGAGCTAGCTTTTCTGATCAGAGCCCTAGCGCCGCAGCGCTCTCCAACAGCGTCGCGGCGCTGTCCCAGATTTTTCAATATCGCCGCGGCGCCAGTTTTCCTTAAATGAAAAATTGTTATTTTTGGTAAATTTTTGGGCGGCCAAACTCTATAAATTTGGGAGTTTCCAGCAGCCTTAGGATCAAAATCAAATCAAGGAAGTGCAGACCTAAAGAGGCACAAAAAGGAGAGAATTGAGTGAGAGTTCAAAGAGTGAGTTAGTTGCAAGGAAGAGGAAAAGAGTTCGAGATAGTCGTGGTGCCCTTCGAATTCCGACGTGAGAGCCAAGGAGATTGTGACGGTGCTACCTCAATCAATAGCCTCTTTTCAGTAGAGTTTCCCTTTCTTTACACTCTTTCTTTGTTTATTTTGCTCAAACATGTTGCTTCAAGCTATGAGTGGCTAAACTCTTTAGTTTTAAGGTTTTGATGATTTGTTTATGAAATTATGTTGATCTTGTAGACTTTCATGGTTTTGTTGGAATGATTATGCTTTTCATTGTTGTTGTGTTTAATTCTAATGGATTGGTCATCTTCACATGTTAGGTTAGATGTATGATTGAGAGATTGTATGTTTAACTTGATCTATAACAATGAATTGTTGTTAATCTATCACGAGAGTAGTTAGGTTGACAATAAAAGTTGTTAAAGACTATTTTTAATGCCATGTAATTTTGTATTGGTTTTAAGATATTAATAATCAATCGAGTTGCATGAGAAAGGGTTGTTTTTTGAGAGAAAATAACTTGGAATTAAGTTTCTAGATTTAGGCATATGAATGACAATAAAATCCATGAAATCTATAATATTGCATGATGAAATAAACAAGGATTCATTATCCTAGAACTCTCTTTGACTCTTGTGTTTCTCAGTTTAATACTTTCCTTATTTGATTTATATTTTCCATAACTCATAATTTTCAAATTCAATCCTCAAATAAAATTGATTCAACTCTAGAATAGCTAAGTAACTTAAACCTTCACAATTGGATCTCCAGTAGAACAATATTCGGACTTAACCGTCTTATATTATAACTTGACCCGTACACTTGCGGTTAACACTCAAAGTGCGCATCACTACGTTTGTTTTCACAGATATGACAAACCAGAAAATATCACCTCAACCAATATGGGAAGAAACTCTATTCTACAAACCCGTTCTACAAATGAATCTCCCTCAGCTTTGATGGCTTTTCTTGAAAACCTACAAGATCCATCTTGGTATTTGGACAGGGAGCAAGCAACCATGTTACTACTGAACTTGGAAATTTGTCTCTAAAAGGTAATCACTTATCTGTCAAAAATATAGTTGTTGCTGATGGTACTAAGGTACCAACTACCACTGTTGGATCTGGTTATATTGAAACTTTGAATGGGCAGTTATTTCTTAAAGATATGTTAGTAGTTCCTCTATTACAAAAGAAATTTCTTAGCATCTCACACTTAGTTCATAATAATCCAGTGACAGTTGAGTTTGATAACCTTTTTTGCTATGTTAAGGATTGGAAGTCCAAGGAAGGTTGTCTGGTAGGCTGTCGTGAACATGGGCTGTATCGGTTGATCAGAGTAAATGAAGCATCAATTTTTGTGAATTAAAAAGCTGAAGACAGAATCTGCATGTCAGTAACCCCTACCATGAAGATTTCAAGCAAGAATGGAAATGAAGATTTGGTTTCTTTTGTTAGCTATGTTTTGTCTACTTGTACTCTTGATGTTTGGCAGCAAAGATTGGGTCATCCATCTAGAATCATAAATCAAATCTTACATAGTGTAATGCTTCTATCAAAAGTAATGATAAGTTCTATTTTTGTGAGGCTTGTAAATTTAGAAAACCAAACAAGTTACCTTTTACTCTTTCTGATTCAAGAGCTGCAAAAGTTTTAGATCTTATTCATATGGATATATCGGGACCAACCCCAGTTAAATCCACTTATGGTTTCAGTTATTATATTGTTTCTTGATTACCACACTCGATATACCCACATATCATTTGAAGTCCAAAGGGGAGGCTTTTACAACTTTCAAATAATTCAAAGTTCAAGTGGAAAATCAATACGGGAACACTATTAAAACAGCCTGTTGTGACAATGGAGGTGAATTCAAACATTTATTGCAATTTGGGAAAGAAAATGGGATTGACATTCAGTTATCCTATCCATATACTTCAGTACAAATGGGAGAATTGAAAGAAAACACAGACATGTGGCTGAAATTGGGCTATCGTTACTTGCTCAAGCCAAAATGCCCCTTCAATACTGGTGAGAAGCCTTTCATACAGTTGTTTACCTTATCAACCGCATGCCATCACCAGTCAGTAACCATATTTCCCCTTATTTCCTTATTCATCACAAGCAACCTGATTATAAAGGCCTTCGTGCTCTCGGTTCTACTTGCTATCCCTGTCTTCGGGGATACCGACAGCACAAATTTGAGTTTCATACCGAAACGTGTGTGTTTATTGGTTATAGTTTGTATCATAAAGGTTACCGTTGCCTAAATTCCTCAGGACGAATCTTTGTCTCCCACCATGTGTGATTTAATGAGGATAAATTTTCCTATCAAGAGTTGTTTCCCATTAATGAAAGCTAACCACATTCTCAAATACCCAATTCGGTGTTATCTTGGCTTCCTCTGTCATTAACTACAGCCTCATCTCCTACCAATACTTTGACCACCAACCTCCAATCATAAACCAACCACATTCCGCTGCTCCCTCATTTATTTCACCCAATGACTCCTATCACAGCCCTCTCACCTCCCCCTTAATCATCACAAATTCTCTCCAACCACTCACCACACACGCCCCTCTTTCTTCTTATTCTCTACCTCTTAACACTCACCCCTTGACTACTTGGGCTAAGTCCGGCATTTTCAAACCAAAACATCTGTTTAGTGGCCTCACTGTTGTTCCTCATTCTCCTAATTGGACAACCATCGAACCTCCCCTTTCTCCGAAGTTGCCGTTATCCCTGTTTGAAAAAACGCCATGAATTAAGAGTTTAATTCTCTTCAAGAAAACAAAACCTGGACTTTAGTTCCACCATCACCTTCTTATTACTTGGTTGGTACCAAATGGGTCTACAATATTAAACGTGTCGCCGATGTACAAGTTCAACGCTACAAAGCACGCTTAGTTGCCAAAGGTTACCTTCTACAGTCGAGTCTTAATTATGGTGAGACTTTCAGTGCCGTCATCAAACCATCCTTCATTCGAGTTGTTCGTACCATTGTTGTCACTCGAAATTGCCCACTGAAGCAACTGGGTGTAAGCAACGCCTTTCTTCATGGCACTCTCACTGATGTTTTCATTGCTCAACCTCAAGGCTACGTTGACTCCAGCCACTCTCATTATGTCTGCAAACTCCACAAAACTCTCTATGGCCTTAAACAAGCCCCTCGGGCCTGGTATGATGCTCTTCACACTGCCCTTATCAGGTGGAATTTTTGCTCTTCTCAAGCTGATTCGTCAGTTTTATTTATCACTCACATCATGGTACAATTTTCCTATTGATCTATGTGGATGACATTATTATCACCGGCTCGAATTCTGCTCTTGTTGATTCCATCATCACCCAGTTGCAATCTTTGTTTGCCCTCAAGGACCTGGGTCCTCTTCACTACTTTTTGGGCATACAGGTTCACCGCACCCCCACTGGCCTTATCCTCTTCCAATCCAAACACATCCAGGACCTACTCCTCCGTCTTCGCTTGCAACATCTCAAATCGGTGTCTGCTTCTATGGTGTCGAGCAAACAACTTTACCTCAATGACAGTCCATCTTTCTCTGATCCCCATTTGTATCATAACACACTGGGTTTGCTCCAATATCTTTTGCACACTCGACCAAATATCGCCTTTGCAATTAACAAACTCAGCCAATTCAGTCATGCTCCCACAATCAATCACTGGCAAGCCTTGAAATGTCTCTTGCGCTATCTCCAAGGGACTCACAATCTTAGTCTCTTTATTCAATCTGCCTCCCATTACTCCCTTACTGGTTTTTCTCATGCCGACTGGGCAACCTCGCCAGATGATGGCAAGTCCATCGATGGCTACTGTGTTTTCCTTGGACCAAATTTAATCTCATGGTCCTCTAAGAAACAGGCGGTGGTAGCACGATCAAGCACTGAATCAGAATATCAAGCTCTTTCTAATATTACTTTTGAAATTATGTGGCTTCGATCTCTTATTCACAAGCTCCATATTCCCCTACCATCCACCACAATTATTTGATGACCTCATTAGAGAGAACATTCAAGGATAATCTTCATCTCTTGGATTTCACGTCATAGCATCTATACCCGGACTGAGCATATCCAAGAAAGAAACAAGCGGTGGCCTTGGAGACAATTTTTCTCTTAACAGCGCAGGAATATGAACAAAACACGTGCATCCAAACACTCGAAAATGCCTGCCTATATGATGGTACTGCCTCAGTAAGAAGTTCGTGAGGTGCCGCTGCTGCTTATTCCCTCTCGATTCCCCCCCCAAAAAAAAGGAGAGAGATGTCCCGTCCCTTCTTTATGCACATCCATATACATAGCCAAACACAAAGGTGTACAATCCGGTCAAAATATGGGGTTCTTGTTGTTCATTCACTGATTGTTCTCTTACTTGCTCTAATGGCTGGCAAACGCCAACCGAGAGGGGAGAACGAATGGCTCAGGAATCGACTGGTTCCGAGCGGACTCATGGAGCTGCTGCTTGGATTATCGTAGAATAAGAGGATTTTTCATGCTTGCTCCAAGCGCATCAAGATTGATGCTCATTTCATTAGAGATCAAGTTATTGCTCGCCAATTGGACATTCGCCACATTGCCTCTCATGAACAAATTGCAGATTGTCTTACAAAATCGTTATCTCTAGGTCCTTATCACATTCTTCGTGACAAACTCGCTCTTTGGTTATCTCCTACATCTCATTTGAGGGGGGCTATTAAGACATAATTAGTCTTCTATCTTGTGTCAATGTAGTTAACGTATGGGTGTGTATTTTCATTTATTTGATTTAGTCTTCTCCTCACCTAATTCTCCATAAATCTTGAGGTTAGGTTTTCTCAATCTTCTCATTTAATGTATCTTTTTCTCTTTGCCTGTATATATGGTGGGAGTGCTGTATCTTTATTCAAGTGAATATACAAACTTTCCTTCATTTTCTCAATTTGTGATAGACACAGACGGAGTTTTATCACTTCAGTGATAGACACTAGTAAATGTCTATCTGGGCCTATCATGGTCTATCACAGATAGAAAGTAAAATTTTCTACATTTGTAAATATTATTAACAATTTTGTCATTTAAAACAATTTTACTAAAGTTGAGCCTTTTAGTTTGAACCTATACCATCTCATATTTCTTTATCAGAAAATTGGGCAAGACCAACACATATAAAACAAATAATTTGCCAATACAGTAGTAGAATAGAAAAGTACGTAAAAAAAAGTTATTCAAGTCTAACCCATACTTTATTCAATGACAACAAGACTTCCAATGATTATGAAAGAATTTATGCATGAAATAAGGTTTAGTTTCCAAAATTTCCAAAGTGAGCTTAGTTGTTCTATCCGTTGGATGTCGGATCCTCCATTTCCACAATTTTTTGCATTGAAAAGAAAAATAATAAAATTTTCAAAATGATATATATGCAAATATTATTAGAAATATCTTCTTGTATGTATTTAATTAAAAACTATCTTTGTCATACAAAAATTAGGTAATAGAAGATAAGATTTTATTATATCCGTAAGTGTCCTGCCTAGTTATGTTGTAACGATCCAGCTTCCTAGGACTTATACGAGACTGTTACCACGTGCATGCAAACATTTCAAAATGACCCTTTTCATAATTCAAACTAAAACTGAAAGAATTTTATAAATTAAATAACTTCCATTAAATCTGAATAACTAAAAAATCTTTGATCGGGAGACTCCTAAAATTTAAAACAAAACTATAAAATTTATAAACATCTAGTAGTGAAAAAACTGACGTTCTAATTTCAAACATCAAAACTGGATATCTAAAACATGAAAATATGAAAACATGTGCGGAAGCATTTGACTAGTCCAATGACATGATCACAGATTCTTCTTATCATACGCATGTCTGTCCTTGCCTTTATTTGAAAAATGTAACATAGAAAGGGTGGGTATAAAAATACTCAGTAAGCAATCCCACTATTGGAGTCAGACTGTGCAATCGCATGCAAACATGAACTGAGGCTCCATGCTAATGAAACCTAAGGATTTTTCGTTCTTGGCTCAATCTGTCTCCTTTCCCCTAGACATGGCTTAATCTCTTGTGCATGAGGTTCAAGGTATATCTTTCATATACATAGAACTTTCTGGGTATGCATCACTTTCATACACCCCATGTCATCTCTAAGAATGTTGGGATGTGCAGCACTTACATACATATAGTTATGTATACACCACTTTCGTATACACATAACCCATTGCGCATGCACCACTTTCGTGCAACCCAATTCCCTCTAGATATGTGTCACTTTCACACATACCAAACCTAGTACATCACTTTCATGCACTAGAACCGTTACTTTTGTGCAGTCAAATATTGTGGGAAGATAAAGAGATTGCACCCAAACTCATAATTTCATGCAACCTTCACATTGTGTGAATATCGCGCAAAATTTCTTAAATAATGTCATGCTAAACAATCTTGACAAACATGCATAATATCATAGCAAGGAATCGATCCTAATACATCACTTTCAGGTACGTAACACAACATTCACAATTTATAATGAATCACATGGGCATTTATACTTTCATGAAAAAAAGTCTTAAAAAACATGTATATCAACAAATATCTAATTTTCGCCTTGCTTTAAAGTGTTATGGTAGTAGAAACGGCGTCAAAAACTTGTTGCTTCTCTTTTAGGTGTGATCGTTTTATTACAAAGTATGCGTCGAGAATTACTCAAATATGTTCATTAATCAGCAAGTTTTCTTATAAAAAAATCCAAGTGTAAGCTTCTATAGGTTTCCTGATGAGTCTAGGGTCGAACACAGGGATTTGTAATAAATTAGGCGTTGAGACTAAGTACATAATCTATGCGGTGACTATACAAGTATTATGTTCAAAAGGGAATTTTCTGTGTCTAATTCTGAACATAATGAATAAATGAAATTTCCTACAATTAACATGGTGAGATGGTCGCTGAGAATGTTCGTCAAATGTCATTTACAATCAAGTAGCATGCATTAAAAATGATGATGGAACCATGAAATATAAGAGAGTTAATGTAGCAGCTAGTCATAACTTAAGTATATATAAGTATATTTACATACCTACAAACTTTGGGTTTGAGAATCCATCTTTCGATGTTTCAACGCCATATTAATCTTATCTCTAAGATGCATGGTAAGTTCGTTTTGGCAAAAAAAGAACTACATCTCTAAAACTCATCTAGTCTTGATAAATGCTAAAGATTAACGTCTACTCTCTCAAGCTAGACAGTCATGCTTATTTAAACTTGTTTGTTCGACAAATTTATGCAAGCTAATGATGTGCATTAATCAAGATGTAAACATACTTAATATTGCTTAAGAAAAACTAACTTCTAACATTTAACTCGTTCAACATACAAGCAAACATGGTGGAGAGTATTAAATATGGAAATAATTGGAAGATAATTGTCAATCAAATTTATATTAAGTAAATAAACGATTCTCTCGAATGTCATTAACAAAGCATAAGTAAGAAATATAGAAATGAAGAAAGAACATAAATGGAAGACGTCAAGCCGCCACTGGCAATGTCTTGCTTCATGGAGGCTTGAGATGGTTGTTATCTGATGCATAAATGGAATAGATGAAGGTTCTCACTCACTGGGAGATGACTCTGAAAATTCTCAGAATCCTTTTCACAGACGAGCTTGAAATGGAGGCTAGTTATGATGAGGGAGAATTTGTGCAAAGCTTTCGCCTCTTTAACTCGTTTCTCTCTCCCTCCCCCCTCCCCTTTGAATTAAGAAGCTTTGGGGTGATGATCTGATACCTTCACATTAAATTCCATGTCCTGCTCCGCAGACTTTTCACATCGTCAGCTGATTGGTTCTGCTATGATCTAATAAATTGTAATCTGTTTACATATTGACATGACAGCTTTGCCCAGGCGTCTGTATCTGCTTTTCCTTCTCAATGTATGATCTTGACGCATGGGTTTTCACTTCTTTAGTTCTCACAGCAGCTTCTTCTCTATTACTTAGGTTATTTGTGCTACTTAATCCTGTGTTAAGAACAGAAAAGCTCATATTTTCTCAGGTATATTCTTTTGTAAATGATACCAACACATAGTAACACATATTACTCAATTCAACTGCCAAAATCATGTGTTTAGACCTAAAGTTACTCTAATTATTCTAAATAGTGAATATAATAACTTGTATTTCTACAAGTTATCAATTACTTATCTCAAATTTCAACCCAATTAAATCAGCAATCCAAACTCTTTTTCAACTTTGGATAAAATTCTTGAACCAAACCCCAAAATGTAGTTTGATCCAAAACCACCTCAAAATTCAACCAAGGGATCTAACCAAAAATCCGTCAAAATCGCTCTTTCGTACTGTTCGACAATGACTAAAAACACCTCCAAACCTCCAATAATCCAACACCAAACATGATGGGTATCAATAAATCATGCCAAAATTCAATTGGCAATAAAAATCTTTAACAAAAACCCACAAAACTTACCAAAACAGTCCAAGTCTAACCAAATCTTGAAATTCAGACGAAGGTTATGCTCACCGACAAACGAAGCTCCATTCACTTAAACGACAACCAATGACAGCTTTGAACGATGTGGCGAGTTCTGTGGGGTTGGCGGACGAAATCTCAAATGGTGTAGAATGAACAACACGACGAACAATGGTTAGTGCTGGCAATCGGGGGGAGGGGGGGAGGGAGTTCCTCGTCCCCGTCTCCGTCCCAGTGGGGGGAATTTACTTCAATCCCTACCCTCGTCCTGCCTAGCAGGGACGGGGGTAGGGTTTCCCCATTGGGGAAACGGGTCCTCGCAAGGACCCATTCTTCTTTGCCTCTGTTAATCCCCATGGGGATTCCCCTAATAATTTCCCATGGGGATTCACTTTGTTCATATATGTAACAATATTTTTTAAAATTTTAGGTAACTTTGTTTAACATTTCACTACTCCACAAACAATAAACAAAATTTAATAAACACAAATCCATGAAATAAACTGGAAAATATTTGGCCTGCCCATACCTATTTACTTCCAACTTTATTTAATATGAGTTGTAAAGTTATTTCATGGATTTGTGAGCTTGTGAATTGTGCTTATTTCATGGATTTTTGTCCATTAAATTTTGTTTATTTTTTGTGTAGTGCAATTTTAAACAAAGTGACCCAAAATTTAAAAGAATATTATTACATATATTTAAAAATATAAACTTCGGGGCGAGGTCAGGGTCGGGGCGGGGATGCTCTCCCATTCCCCACCCTATCCTCGACCGGGGACCCGAAAAGAGTCCTCGATTTGACCTCTATCTTCAGTCAAACCGGGGATTTTCCGACCTAATCGAGTCAGGGCCCCACAGGTTTTTTAGCCATCCCTAACGGCGATGGGAACGACAGAGTCACGGCGGCCGATGACTGAGAAAAATGGAGACAACGATTGAGAGATGGAAGTTGTCAGTGCCGATCAAGAAGGAGGAGAAGAGAAGATTTTTTTTTTGCTTTTTGCTTTTCACGCATATTGATGCTACTTTTATATATATAAATATATATTAAAAACTTATTTCCTTTCTTTTTACAAAACCCTAATTATATATACATATATTATATTTCCTTTTTTCCTTTTGCTCCTTCCCAATAAAATAAAATACGTAACTTATTTATTTTTTTCATCACATGAAAATCAAATCTTCTACCACCACCTAAAATAATTTAACTATCCCTCCAAAAAAATAAATCCATCAACTTTAAAATTCCAATTGCTCTTAAGTTAGCCAAATTTTAAATTTCACCAATTTTCAAATCTTCAAATTAAATCCAACTTCTAATCCCAAAAAATAAATTCAATTTTCCACAATTTGAATTAAATCTAAATCTTTTATCACGTTTAATTTAAATCAAATTATTTTCTCAACATAATGCAATTAAGCCTTAAAATTCAACAACTATCCAAATAATTCAAGATAATTAATTTAAAATTACCTTAAATTTTATGATGTCATATACGAGCACCTTGACTAATTTCATGGGATAATCAGCCTGACTCTACAACATTTGGGTGTCAAAGAAATTCGTAGGATTAAATCCCTAGCTAGGTAGATGACCACCATCAGTTGAACACTCGTTACCTCTTAGACCTTTATCAAACTCAAGCCTTTTATTTACCATTATAAACCAACCCATGGTAGTTATGGAAGATAAGTTATTAATCTTCCTCAACTATATACAATTCAATATTGATAGATAAAATTATAAGTTCAGTCCTTAAACGATGAAACTTTTGTGTCTTGTTGGTCCCTAAATAGTAAATACTCAAGAGTGACTAAAAAGTCTCTAAACTTTCATTTTTATGAATTCAATGTAGGATTAGTATGGTAGCCATAGATGGGGTGAATAGAGTTTATTAAACTAATTAAACTTTTTCATAATGTGGGTCCAATTAAACAAATTAACCAAGTTTTTGCTAACAAGTAATTTAAATGATAGTTTCATACATATGCATTCACTTCAAAATGATTAATAAATTGACAATAACACATTAAATCACCATATTTAATTTTCATAACAAGATTGATAATAAATATGCAATGATAAATTCAACCAGCCTATATAGACAAATGTGAGCAATTAATTTCAAGAATAAATTATAACAATTAATTTCGTGCAAATAAAGTATAATAATAAATTAATTGCAAAATTAAATAGGAGAGAGATAAAGAAATTGACACTAAGAATTTTATAGTGATTTGTCACAATCGGCCTCCATCTACTTCTCAAACTCCACTAGAAACCTTTGACTCTTCCACGATTTAGAGTCTAACCACTACAAGTTTTTTTAATTATGGGAGTAAGAACAAAATCGATCATTTCCGCAGTTGAGGATCAAACTGTTCCAACCACTCTTTTTAAGGATCACGAGCAACCTTTACAATGAATATGGAAATGAAGAACAAAATGAGAAAAACTCTTTCAAAGAGTAGATTAAACATTTTGAAGCACTTAATAAATCAAGTTTGAAGCTTGGAGAGAACAATAATGGAGGCTTTGTTCTTTTGGAGAGGAATGAGAATTATAAAGATTGTTGTTAAATTTTGGTGAAGAAGATGGGTTTAAAAAGAGAGGGAAGATGGTGAAATTCAAATTTAATTTGGGATTTTAGATCTTTGTAAAAGAAAAAAAAAATCAATGATGGAGATTTTTTTTTAAACAACTAGCCGTTAGACACAAACATATATAATAATATCAAATTTATTTTATTTTATTTTTTTAAAATTTAGTTTCTTTTTAAAACACAAATTAAAAAAAATTCAAAAGTCCACTATGTATCATTCCTCTCATGCTCCAAGTGGCATCTTTCAGTTGGTTCACTTTGATGAAAAAAATATGTCACGTCATCGGCTCGAGATTCTTTCGTTAAACTTGTTTTGACTACGTCTTCTTTGTTTGAGCTCCAATTTAAGTAATTTAAAATGTGTTGGAATCATTGTTCTAAGCTCTAAGCAATGAACACTTTAAAATACTAAAATTGTTAGTGAATAAAAGCAAGTTTGTTACCATCAAAATATTAACCAATGAATTAATTAAAATTAATTAATTTGAGATTGAGGGCCAAAAGACCAACATTCGAAATATTTAAACATTAACTGATTTATTGGGCACAATTTTAATTTTGATGTCTAATAAAACCTTAAACTTTCAATTTTTAGAAATGTGAGAACTTCGATAACTATTAAAGTTTAAACTTATAATTTAACTATCTACTTGAAATAAACAAGTCAATTATCAATATAAAACTAAATTTCAAAATTAACGTAATTAGTCTAAAGTTGCACGATTTTAAAAGTTTATAATTGATCACATCCTTTCTTTCTAGTTTATACTATATGAACACATTATCATCCATTACCCTTCTTTCTCCTTTTTTAGAACCGTCACGCCTTTTCAGAACCGTCAAAGTCCAAAATCCTTTTATGAAATTGACATATAGATTTTAAAGAGATAATGATCTCCATTTTCAAAATATTAAAATAATAAATAATAATAAAAAAGAACACATATCTTTTAATATAATTCAGTATTAAAATATGTGTCAATATATAAATAAATAAATAAGCGGAGTTCAATATCGATATTCAGATCAACCCACATCCCATATATCTTTCATAAATATAGTGTACATAAAATGTTAACGAAAATTTCATCTATTTAATTTCAATATGAATTTAAATATTAATGGTAAGATTTCTTAGTTTAAAAAAAAATGAAAAAGAAAAAAAGGAAAAAAGGGTTCATTTTTGAGTTAAATAATTTTCGATAATATCTTTGTATTGTTATTTACATCAATATTCATCGATAATTTTATCCATTATTTATTGAATAAATTAAATTTACGAACTTCCAAGTTTCTACCTTTTTTGTCTTTTAGCTTTTTTTTTATTATCTATATTTTAATTTTGTATCTAATAAATTTTGAACTTTTAATTTAATTAATTGACAAATTCAAAATTTCTAAAATTTAACCGATCTATATATATTAATATTAATATATAGTTTATGTGTATTGAAACCCTAAACTTTAAATATAAAAAGTTCTTGAACTTTCGTCTTTAATTTGTGTTTAACTAAAAGATCTTTGAAAATCCAAAAAAATTAAGAGGTGTTTTCAAATATAGCAAACTAAACTAATATTTACATAGACAATGATATTTTGTTATATCTAAAAATATTTCTATCAATTTTTTTATTTAAAATAATTATTAAAAAGTTAATTGATCTAAATATTATATTTATTAAAAGTTACCCATTTTCATATTTTATTCGACCAGTGTAAAACTTATACTTTAAGTCAATTAAACTCTAAAATTTTTTATTAGCCAATCAATTTAGACCGTTTGTTATAATTATTTTTTAAAATCATTCCAGCATTCATTCTTAAACACATGTTAGTCTCCTTCAAATGTCGATTTTATAAAATAGACGATTAGAACAAATGCATAAATAGGATTTTCATATAAAATTTTGACTAAAAATATATACTGTTCATCTATGAATTTTTGGAGCCTAATGCATATAATTATAAGTTTTACACGAAATATAATAGATGATGTAAATATATATACTTGCAAAATTCAAGTTTTAAATGGATATTTTTCCAAAAATTTAAGAATGAAATAAACGCATATATCAAAGTTAAGAATAAATTCGTAATACTTAAGCTCTCATATCAATACTCTTATTTTTATATTTGCAAATAGTGATTTAGAAAAAAACAAATAAATTTAAATTGTAAACATGTAGATATAATGACTATTAAATAAAATTTAAAAAAAAAAAAAAAAAAAAAAACTCACGTGTTATTTAAAATTATTGTTCCGCGTTTCTTTTTTCACCATTGTCGTCTTCTTCGTTGAGCTGCCACTATTCGAAATCTACTCGTTCCGTCCATTTCTTATTTAAACTCCAAAATCCCCCCTTCCCTTTTTAACTATCTTCAAATTTAATTTTCCCTTACCTAGCTTCCGAACCTGAATCCGAACCCGGACCTGCCTTAGGTTCGAATCCGACATATCATTTTCCGTTAATGGCGGACCGTCACAACTCCGGCAGAGAAACGGAATACAAATTGGGTCAGAATTTAAAGTACAAAGGCGTCAGGAAGAGAAAATGGGGCAAATGGGTCTCTGAAATTCGGCTGCCCAATAGCCGTGACCGTATTTGGTTGGGTTCTTATGACAAACCCGAGAAGGCGGCGCGTGCTTTCGACGCGGCTCAATTTTGTCTGCGTGGTCCCCACGCGAAGTTGAATTTTCCTGACAGTCCGCCGGTGATTGACGGCGGAGATCGGCTTTCGGCTCAGGAGATTCAGGCGGCTGCCGCCAAGTACGCTGAGGAGCAGGGCGGAGACGGAGTAGGAGAAGATGGGTATAGTAATGAAAATGATGAAGTTGTGGCGGTTGAGGGCGGCGATGGAGACGGCGGTTGGCCGTTTTGGGACATGTTTGACGGTGCTTCGGAATTTGGGTTTGGTAATATTATGGGTGGGAATGGAATGATTTATGATGGGGATATTACTTTTCAAGTGCAAGAAGGTATGGAGGAGTGTGGTGATGGTGGAGGGTATTTTTGTAATGAGCCTAATTTCCTATGGAACTTTGGTAATCATTAAACCTATAAAACCTATACCCTTCAAATTATATTATTATTAAAAAAGGAAAAAGAAAAAATTCCTATAAGCTATGGTTAGATCATGGAAAAATAATAATTAAAAAATGAACAACTTGGTTGGATAATTTACATTATGTTACATCAAAAGTGAATTTAAATATAGATGGAGTAGTGAAATAATAAGAGTGTTTCTTTTTGTATATGATGTAATATTTTATATATAGGGAGAAAAACATATGAATCATGTGTTTGTTAAGTCAATATATAGAGATGAGAAGTTTTGAAAGTACTTTGACTTCAACTTTTACTGATTTGTTTTTCTTTTATTTTGAAGTTTTTTTCTTATCGTAATTGAATGTATTCGCAGTTGGTTGTATTTTCTTGTAATATTTAGTAATGTTTTGGTTCTATTTTCTTGTTATGGTTATGTTAAATTGTGTACGTTAGATGTTTATTTTAGTTAGTGTCAACTGATAGTATTGAAAATTTTGCTCCACAGACATAGATGTGCAAAAGTTTAATATCTGTTATTATCCATAATATCACATAAAATTATTAACTTTTATAGTGAAATATATGAAGAGAACATAGACCCATATGAAAGTAGCAATATGGCATTATTAAAGAAAAAAGTGTTAATATGATAAATTTGAACAAAACATGACTCAAATAACCAAATATTATAGTATATGTTTTTCTTTAAAATTAAAAGTGACAAAATAGAAAAGGATTACAATATAAAAAGAACTTTTTTTTTTTTTCTAAATTAACTAGAGATGGAATAGTAATTTAGAGATGGAATAGTAATTTATGGCTTGTTTAGTAGGTAATTTGAATTATGTTTTATGTTTTCAAATTTATTGCGGTCAATGTAAGTTTGATAGTCAATTTGAATTCCATTTTTGAATATCGATTTCAAATGATGTGATCCAAATAGTTCAAATTTAAAAATTAAAAAAAAAACAATTTTATGTTATAAAATGTGATTCTTGACTAAGAAATTTTGGCCAATCATGAATTGTCACATCATCAATTTAACAAAATGATCAATAAATTTGAGACCAATTACAAATTTACATATGTTCTCAAATTATAATTAAAGACATGAACAAATCAAATTATGTCACTTGTCTAAACATATTACCATTTTGGCAATGTTAGCCCATCCAATAAAATTATGTCACGTGGCCTTTGGGCTCGAAGCTAGACCAGTATGGGTTTATTTAAATAAATTAGGTCAAATTTAAATAAAAATCTAGTAACAAAGATTAATTAAGTTCAAGGCCAAAAGTTAGGTTCAATGTCAACTAGGCCCAAGCCCATATAGAGCCCCTCACAACTCTATAAATAGAAGAGACCACCTATCATGTGAGGCATTGAGTACGAGATTGAGGAAGTCAACATTCAAACATCTAGAGGATCTAGAAGCCAAAGGATTAAGAGATTTTCAACATTCAGAATTCAAAAGATTCAAATACTAGAAGATTTCAACAAATTGATCATTTCTTCTTCACCATAAATTAATCGTCTCTTTGCCATCTACAAATTGAAGATTAGCCTTGTTGGGATGTATGCCCTAAAGCCTCATAGTTAATAACTTCTTTGAAATAATGGGTTGATAATTTTATATATATGATTATCCATTAAAGAAAAATCCAAGGTTATTTCATGAGATTTGAATAGTATGTCGTGGACATACAAATGGATCGTGTTTAAGTAATAACCTAAACGATCTATAGTATATAGATAAGGTTTGGTGTATTATCCTGGTAACACTATGGATACGATCCATTTTGTAAATGTTACAAGAGTTGTAAGTGTTACAAACGATTTGATCCATGTGGAGACATGCGAGTAAGGGTATCCCATACAAAGAGTTTGTATAAGATCAGACCCGAAATGATTAATATCTCTTTATAACACCGTTGACTAAAGAGATTAACATTTCATAGGATGACCATAGGTAACTTGACCTCAATCTGAGTTATGAACTCCTGTATATGAGGGTTGTCGTTTTATTTGTATGGGTGAGAGTGACTTGAGTCGCCGACTCAATAAGCCTACCATTTTGGAGATTTGTCCGAGTAGGGAGTTAGGAACATAGCGATACAAGATGAAATTCACTTCTTCCCGTCTTTAAAGTAAGTAGATGAATTGCTCACCTAAGTGCTGAATCCATGAGGGTTTTGTTTATGGTAGAACTATAAATTGGTTGTTCATTAGAGAATGAATGGGACTTAAGAAGTAAGAGGTAATTACAGAGGTAAAACAGTAATTTGACCCAGTTGTAGTTACAAGCAATTCGTGAAGGGTTGACATACTGATAATAGGTTATATCCATGGACACATCGACCTATATCTATACTGCGAAGAGTGTTGTTGTAGATTTTCAGTGGAGTAACCCATAGTTAATGAATGTTGATTAATTTAATTAAAGAGTTTAATTAATTAATCTCGTAGCATCTAGTATGTAAGTCTATTAAGTCCCCTGCTAGCTCACTAAGAATAAAAGAATGATTATTTAGTTCTTGATAAATTTGAATTGTTCAAATTAAATAAGGGAATGCGAATTAATTGTATGAGATACAATTAATATAATGTATAGAGATACATTATAATATAAAGTTATTTTTTAGTTATATTCAAAATTAAACTATATAATATAAGATTCAAATATTAAATTAATATGAATAAGATTCATATAATGAGAGAATTATATTTTAATTGTATATAATACAATTTATATAATGTATATAGATACATTATATTATAAAGTTAATTTTGAATTAGATTCAAAATTATACTATATAATATGAGAGAATAATATATTTGAATAAGATTAAAATATCAAATAATATGAACGATATTCATATTAACACTATAGGTTAAAATATAATATGAATCAAATTCATATTTAAACTATAGGTTATGAGAGGGAAATACATTTGAATATGATAAAATATAGTGTCAATTAAATATATGATATTTAATTCATTTATATTAATTAATTAGATTAATTAATATGGATTTAATTAAATTTTAATTAAATTTGATTTAATTTAACTTTAGTTAAATATTAACTCCTAAGGGGAATTAAAGGATAGTTAAAAGGAAGTTAATCCATAATTAAATTCCTCCCTCTCTATCGATTTTATTTATTTATTTATTATTATTATTATTTTTTTTTTTTGGTGGATCATGAAAAGGTTGTTTGGTGAATCAACAATCTCTCCCTCAATAATTATTCTTTTCTCTCATCACTGTCTCAAATTACAGAGAAAGAGTTTCTCTCTAAAAAAATAAAAAACTCTTCCTTTGTCTTTCAAAAAGAAGTTCCCACAAACCTAGTTCTTGTCGGAAGAATAGCGAGGAAGATCTTAGTGGTGTTGTCCTATTCGTGATTGAAGAGATTGTCGATGCAGTGAAGAATTGGAGAATATTAAAGAGTTGTCTTCAAAGATATTTTTTTTCTCCTTGAATTTTTCCACAGTAAAGCATGCTTAATTAAAAATATGTTTAAATTTCTCTGTATGTTCTGTAAACTCAAAACTTAAATTAAAAGCACATGGGTTTATGCGTTTTCGCACGGGATCAATCCCTTCAAGTCTCTCTTGATTTGAGAACAAATTCAGGAACCCTCATATCAAAGTCAACAAATCAACAAGTTAAAGATCGATTCAAACCGATTAATAAGCCAGCGGCCGATCCAAATCGATCAACAAGCCAACAACTTATTATAATCAACAAGCCAAAGGCCGATCCAAGTAGATCAACAAGTCCAAATGTTGATCTTCCAAAAAGATCATCAAGCTCCAAGGTTGATCCTCCAAGAAAACCATCAAATCCAACCGCCGATCCTCCAAGAGGATCATCAAGTCTAAAGGTCGATCATCCAAGAAAATCAATGATCTGTTGAGGTTTATCCCCTAAACTCGTGGTTTGTACTTTGTAAAAAAAAAAAACTTATTTAATAAAAGAAGTGTTATTTATTTTGACGTTTAGACTTGCATAACTCAAATCCAATAAACTAAGATGGAAGATTATTTAATGTAACTTGTGAAGGGAATTAAATTCTGACGAGAGCGTGTGATCGCGTTCTTTGATTTATTGAAAGAATTAAAAATACAAAAAGTAAAGAAAAGGTAAAGAAAAGGTGAAGCATCATAGCTTTGCCAATCTATAATTCTCGAACCAATAGTCTTCTTCCTGTAGTCTTCTTTTTCCAATAGTCTTCTTCCTGTAGTCTTCTTTTTCCAAGAGATCTTCCTTGCTATAGCTCTGATGAAGAGTTTTAGAGTAATCGTAAAGATTATTTTCTTAGAAACTGTGTTTTAAGAAGGCTCCCAATGGCCCTATTTATAGAACTCTAGGTTACTCTAATTAGGATAAATCAAATATTTAATAGTATCGGATATTAATAAATATCTACTCAAATAATAGCTCATATTAAATTGTTTAAAATATTTAAATCTTATTTAAATATTTATTTTCGGCAGAATCTTTGATTTGGATCTCATCCAAATTAAATAATTAATTATTTGAATCAAATTCAAATCAATTAATTAATTCTCCCCCTATTTATTTTCTGTAGAATCTTTAATTTGGATCTCAACCAAATTAAATAACTAATTATTTGAATCCAATTCAAATTAATTAATTAATTCTCCCTCTATTTATTTATATGGATTTTATTCAAATAAATTGTTAATCATTTAAATCATATTCAAATAAATTAATTCTTGATATTATAAAGTTATAATTTGAATCACATTCAAATAAAATTTATAATAAATCATGCAACTAATTGTATCCAATACAATTAATATTTTCCCTCATAAATTTGAACATTTCAAAATTTTCTTTTAATATAGTTGATCCTTGTTGGTCCATTGTGAGCTAACAAGGGGACCTTATGGATCTACATATCAGAAGCTCCAACGATATGAGATTAATCGACTAAACTCATTAACCACATTAATCAATATTCGTTAATTGTGGGTACACTCCACTAGAGACCCACAACTGCACTCTTCTCACTGTAGATATGTTTTTGTGTCCATGAATATAGACCAATAATAGCAAATTAGTCCTTCACAAGTGTTCATAACACCAGTTGGGTCAGATTACCGTTTTACCCCTAGGTTACTTCTAAATCTTTAAGTATCAGTGCTCCTCTAATGAACAACATGTTTATGGTCCAACCATTAAACAGAAACCCCTCTCGGGCTAGTGAGAGGGTAAGGCTCTTTGTTCAAGTCCCGGAGACACTACTTAAAGGAACACTTATCTACTTACCCTAAAAATGGGAATGAGTGAATTCCATATTGTATAATTATGTCCCCAGCTCCTCACTCGGTCTTGTCTCCAAGATGGTAGGCATATTGAGTCGACAAATGGCCACTCTCACCCACACAAATCAACGGACAATCCCCCATGGACAGAAGTTCATAATATGCTCAGGATTAAGATTAAGTTGCCTTGGTCATCCTATTGAAACAGAAACCTAACTAGTCAACGAAGTTACATCTAGTGATTACTATTTCATGGTCCAATCTTATGCAAACTCATTGCATAAGATACCCCCACTCGCATGTCATCTACACGAACGTATTAGATCGTTGCGTTTGTATCAAATAAAAAGTGGATTGTATCCATAGTGTCGTTAAGATAAGATACTCAGTCTTATCCCTATACTATAGACCTTTAGACTGTATCTTGAACATTTATCTTCATATGTCCCCACATACAGTTCAAGACTCATAAAACAGCCTAGGATGTTAATTTATTGGATTTAGGGTTATTAAGACAAAACAAACAAAAAACAATTAATAGCGCTTATTGAATTAACACATCAATAACTCTTTATTAATTATTTAATTACGGTCAAATTATTACATTTACTATCTACGAGTTTTAGGGCATAAAACCCAACAACTTGAATAGTATATGGTTGACATACAGGTGAATCATTGTTGTGTTGAAAATCATTTAAATGAAGTGTTAGTTTGGTCTTATGTTGAGTTGAGAATGTAGAGAGTTTGTTCAATGAAATGCAAGTTTTCCTATTAAAAAATCAAGTGCAAGTTTATAACAGGTTTCTTGGGGAGTCTAGGATCGAACTCAGGGATTTAAGAAAAATTGATGTTAAGAGCTTTTTGTTGATTTGATGTGGTATGCAATACAAAAGAATGTGTTTTAAAAGAATGTGTTAAAGAATTCTTTTTATAGTAATTAACAACAAATGAATATACAAATATGTGAATGGATGGATGGATATGGTAGATGACAATGAGTGGAGAATGGTGAATGTGAAAATGTCAAGTACAAATATGGCCAAAACAACAGGCGTTAATGTGGAAAAATCAATTGAGAAAGTAGGGTTGAGAAAAGCTCACTAACAATTTCCTGAGTGTTGTTTAAGCGGGCGTTCATGTTAACTCTTAAAGATTTGAGAACTAATCTCTCGATGCTTCGACGCCACATTTATCTTATCTCTAAGATGCATGTTAAGGTTCTTCTAGACAAAAGATCAACCTTATCTCTAAACCTAACTCTCTTCTTGTTTGAATGAATTAGTAATCACTTACTCTCTCAAGCAGTTGATCATGCTTACGTAAACCTATATGTTTGATAGATTCATACAAGATTTCGAGCACACATTTAAACAAGATGAATGCGACCCTTTTGAAAAATGTTAGTTTCATCCACTCAACCCATTGAGAAATCTAGTTTCCCATAATAGAAAATGAGAATAATAAAATCGAATGGAAATATGGAATGATCAAATTTATATTAAAGATAATTGTGAGTTTTTCGATATCACGATCTTATAGTTTTAATGCGCATCTAATACACATTAATTTTAACATATAGTTTTAATATGAATCTAATTCATATTAATATTTGAACTCCTTCAAATATTTAATTTTCTCAAAAAATAATTTTGTATCATATCCAAAATTAAATTTATATCATAAAGTTCAATAAAAAAAAAAAAAAACTTTATATTATAATGTATCATCATACATTATATTATTTCCCTAAGTAAATTTGAACATTTCAAATTTCATTCAAGACATAAATATCTCAACACTCTTTAAAAGCTAGGAAGGGGACCTAATGGACCTACAGATCAAAAGCTCCAACGATATGAGATTAATCGGCTAAACTCATTAACAACATTAATCAATATTCGTTAATTGTGGGTACAGTCCACTAAAAACACGCAACTGCACTCTTCTCACTGCAGATATATTTCTATGTCCATGGATATAGACCAATAATAGCAAATTAGTCTTTCACAAGTATTCGTAACACCAGCTAGGTCAAATTACCGTTTTACCCCTAGGTTATTTCTAAATCCTTAAGTACCAATGCTCCTCTAATGAACAACCTGTTTTTATGGTCCAACCATTAAACAGAAATCCCTCTCAGGCCAGTAAAAGGGTAGGGCCCTTTGTTCAAGTCCCGAAGACACCACTTAAGGGATCACTCATCTGCTTACCCTAAAGTTGGGAATGAGTGAAATCCATCTTGTATAATTATGTCGCCAACTCCCCACTTGGTTTTGTCCCCAAAATGGTAGGCATATTGAGTCGACAAACCTGCCACTCTCACCCATACAAATCAAAGAACAGTCCCTCGTGAACAAGAGTTCATAATATACTTAGGATTAAGACTAAGTTGCCTAGGTCATCCTATTGAAATAGAAACCTAACTAGTCAACGAAATTACATCTAGTGATCACTATTTCATGGTTCGGTCTTATGCAAACTCATTGCATAGGATACCCCCACTCACATGTCACCTACACGTTGGATCATTGTGTTTGTATCAAATACAAAGTGGGTCATATCTATAGTGTCACTAGGATAAGGTACCCAACCTTATCTCTATATTATAGACCCTTTGGACTGTATCTTGAACATTGATCTTCGTATGTCCCCACAAACAGTTCAAGACTCATAAAACAGCCTAGGATGTTAGTTTATTGGATTTAGAGTTATTAAGACAAAACAAACAAAAACAATCAATAATGCTTATTAAAATAACACATTAATAACTCTTTATTAATGATTTAATGATGGCCAAATAATTACCTTTACAATCTACGAGTTTTAGGGCATAAAACCAAACAACATTGACACTATCACAAAAAGAGTATGTGAAAAATGTGTTAAATCGATTTTTCACATGGAAAATGGAAAACCTATAAGTACTCCTTTAGTTTGTCATTCTATATTATCTAAGGAGCGCTTACCCACTACTAAGCAGGAAAGAGATCACATGGCTCGAGTGTCATATGCTTCAGCTATAGGTAACCTGATCTATGTCATTGTTTGCACAAGACCATACATTACACATGTAGTAGGAGTTGTTAGCAGATACATGAGTAACCCAGGGAAGCAGCACTAGAAGGCTGTAAAGTGGATTGTCAGATATTTGAGAGGGACAGTTGATTATGCTCTACACAACTGCAGGTTATGTTGATGTATATATGGTAGGTGATATAGAGGGCAAAAAAAGTACTACCGAGCATATTTTTACTTTGGGTAATACTACTATTAGTTGGGTTTCTAGATTGCAAAAAATAGTAACTCTTTCTACTACAAAAGAAGAGTATGTTGCAATTACTTAGAAAAGTAAGGAGATGATATGGCTTCAGTCCTTTTCAGAAGAGCTTGACTTGAAATTAGGAAAAGGAACATTGCATTGTGACCGTCGGAGTGCTATTCATTTAGCAAAGAACCCAGTGCTTCATTCGAGAACGAAACACATATAAGTGAAATACCATTTTATTCTATCAGTCTTGGAAGACGGAGTACTAGTGCTTGAAAAGATTCTAGGAAGTCATAATCCAACTAATATGTTTACCAAAGTAATTACTATTGACAAACTAAAGTTGTGTGCAACTTCAGTTGGACTTCTCCATAAGTAGAGAGAGAAGCCGCTATCGTTGTAGTGGAGAAATGTTGCTTGTTTGGTCTCCTAAGTGGGAGATTGTTGGGAAAATTGAAGCCCAAATGAAGGCTCATTTTCTTTGTACTTAACCCTTAAGCAAGTTTGTGATTGGTGGAAGGGTGTGTACTCTCTATACTATATTGAAATCAATACAAATACAAAGTTTAAATTCAAAGACATTAATATAGTATTTTATATTATAAAATTAATTCATTTTATATGATATCACAAAATAATAATTATTGAAACTTGTTAGGTTAAATTAAAAGTTTAGTTCCTTAACTTTTAGATTCGTGTCTTTTGATCCCTAAACTTCTAAAATTGTCTAATATGTCTCAAACTTCCAATTTTGTATTTAATGTCTCTAAACTTTGAATTTTGTGACTAATAGGTCTCTAAACCTTTAATTCTATATATAATAGGTGTTTGATATATACCAAAAACTAAATTAAAATACTTGATGATTGATCTACTAGATTAAATATATATATAGTTTTTAAAATGGAAAAGTATAAAATATAATTTTATGTCTAATAGAAGGGTTGTTTTCAAATATAACAAAATGAGTCAGCTTATTCAAATATAGTAAAATGTCACTATCAATTAACAACATTTAGACCATAACATTTTGCCATATTTAAAAATACTTTTAGCATTTTTATCCTTTAAAACATTTACCCCTAATAAAATCCTAAAATTATAATTTTATGTGTATTATATATAGGAATAGGAAAAAATGTTGAATAGATCAAAGACTTATTAGATATAAAATTGAAAATTTTTAAGGATTATTGAATGCAAAATTGGATCTATTAAGTCACTTTTTAATGTTTAAAAGCTTGATAATTAATGGACTGGAAATTAAAAGTTCAAAAATCTATCGAACATCCCTTAAAGTTCAAAGACACATTTGACAAAAAATTAAAAGTGTAAGAACTTATTAAACATGTTTAAAAGCTCGTAGACTAAATAAACAAAGACTTGAAAATTTATAACTTAACCTATTTTTAACATAAAACATGTTCATAAATAAATTAATAGTAATTTATAACTACAACTAGTTTATAGTTTATAAATATATCATCCAACACATTTTGGACAATTATTTAAATTATAATTTAATTTATGAATATAGTACTCTTATTAGTTTATGATAAAAACTAAGCTCGCTTTGGTGTTTATGAGCAATACTTAGTGCAGCCTAAGCTACACCTGAATTTCATGCTCCCTTTTCTTAAAAAGAAAAAAAAATAATAAATTACTACGTAATGGCTGCATATATCCAAGTTTCTTCCTTTGTTTGTAGAAGTATTGTTTGGGATTATAGTTGCATCATTCTTTTTCTTTTCTTTTTTAATAATTCGTTTGGTAGTTAATGTAATGCTTCTTTTGAGATTTTCTTGCAAAACCTGTGACTCTACACATACTAATTCAATTATGTTTGATTTCTTGTTTTGTTAGTTAATTCACATTGATATTAGAATGAAGAATAAACAATCTAATACAGACACTGCAATTATGTCAAAGTCTCGCGTCAATTGTCCGTCTAGGTCTACACATGATATCACATCAACTCTAATCTTAAAATTTAAATTAAACGAAGACGCACGATTAAAGAACACCCAAACCTTCTACATAGACCATCACTGGTTGGATGAAGTACTGACTTGTAAAAAGATACAATAAACTAAGAGATGCCAAAGATGATTAGATAAATGAAAAATGAATATACAAGAGCGCAAATAAAGCTAGGCAAACTTATGAATACAATATGGTGCATATAGCATTTATCATTTGCATATCCCAAATGCTATTCAATTGAATATCTCAATTGACACAGAATATTCAAAGTACGCCATCTAAAGTAAAGTGTACAAAGGATTTTTTTTTTCTAGGATTCTAAACTATATATATAAATATACGAGTTAATCTAAGCATACCTCAAATCAAGACATTAGTGACCTTCAGGTGCCTTTTAGCTGCAATTTCGACCATCAGGAGGCAACAATAGGGGCATGGTTTTGGCTTGGTAGGAAATACAAACCTAATAAACCACAAGCAATTGACTAAAATCAGATGATTATATAAAATGGGTATCTAAAAGAAAGGGTCAATAGTGGTTAAAAATTTGAAGTTACGTGAATCTGCAAATTTGATTTCAATATATGTACTGCAGTTGAAAACGTGAGGCCAATCCATTAGGATTCTGGTAAAAAATCAAGATGACAAAAGCGAGGTCATGGCAAGGGCTGAGTCAGGTCCATGATTATTCACACTTGGTATTATGTTTACAGGAGATACAAGCTTTACAAAATCCTTTAGTTCTGAGAAGCTGCTATGCTCACTATATGGCACTTCATATCTGCATATCAACGAGAACTCTTGTTTGATGACTAAGAATTAAGATATAAATGTGCAAACTAATTAAAGTTAGATATCAAATCTACCTTTCCTGAAATGAATAATGGAGAGAAAATGGAAACTTCGAGCCTTTCTTTTCCTACTACTTCAAGTTTTCGATTCACTCTAATTTCTAAGGGCTAGATTGTATTTCCAGATTATGCAATCCGAAGATTGTAAATTCTAAAAACTAACATTTTTATGTTTTTGGTTTAGCCACATCTAATTCAAAAAAAAAAAAAACATTAATAAATACAGTATTTTGTGTTATAAACTCAATTTATTTTGGTTGAATTACAATAAATATTATATAATGTTTTATAAATTATAGATATTACAAAATAAGAAGTTTACAAAAAAAATTAACATAAATCAACATAATATTTAGTGAGTAACTATAACTAGTTTTATGCTTTATAAATATATTATCAAACAGATTTTGAATCATTATTTAAATTGGAATCCACAGTTTAGCACATTTTCATGTTATAAATCATTGAATCCCTTGTTTCCAGACGAACTAGCCCAAATAACAAATAGATCCAAGAAATTTATCATGTGAAGCATGCTGAAAACATCTTTCATAAGATCTAAAAACAAGTTCGAGAAAAATTACCTTATAATCGTACCTTGCTGCCACCTTCTCCCAGGAGATTTCTTCTTTCCTTTTGAAAGTGCCCAGCCGGTAGGAGAGAAAGCAACTATAAGACTGAATCGATTCTGAATACAATAAAATCAACCAATGTAATGGCTTCCATCTTCAGAAGAAACCAAAATTGAAATTCAGTGCATCCTTGAGTTGTTCTGAACTCTAGTATCATGTGAAATATTGTGACATGCTGAGACAACCACAGTGGAAAGAACAAAATATAGATGGATAAAATTTACATTAGTTGTCATTTCTTTCATATGATTAGTTTGATAATGATAGGTTTGTACATTTTCAACAATTCATGTCACAGACGTTTTCTACAAACATCAAGAGTTTGGTGAACAACCAATGCACTGAGTCAAACCCTTCTTAACTCTAGAGGCATTTAGGGTAAGGATTAAAGTTGTTAAGTCTGAGATTTGTGAAGTCTTGGGAGTTGTTTAGTTGTGGAGCGTTAGTGTAAGGACTCAATAAGGCATGAAATTGATATTCTTTTAGTGGGATTCACTATTACACCCTACCCTAGATTACCCTACCAAGCTTAGACGAGATGTGACGACAATAGAATCTAATATCAAAACTTCCTCTTTCCCTCTTCCTCTTTTTTCTTTTCTTTTAAAAAATTGAATTCCATCACACATGTCAATCCCTTGAGATCCCACCACTCATGATACGTGCCACCAAGCCTTCCTCCCCAAATTTCAGCTGATTCTTCTTTTCCACTTTTTATTATTATTTTTTTTCATCTACTCAATAACCAACAATTCCATTTTTTTTTCTCTTTTTTATTTATTCATTATTATTATTATTTTAACACAAAGTGAAAGGACAGTTGGTTTCTTACATATACAACTCTTTGGGTCCAACAAGAAATGGGGTAACTCCCAACTCCAACTCCTTGAACCAAACACCCTCTTATAGTTTCTAGAAACAAACTATAATGTGTATCAAGTAACCGATCCAAGAAAAAGCACACATTTAGAAAGCAGAATACGTCAGGACTCCAAATACCATATATTGAAGTTGGTCAAACCTCAGTAGTAATTACGTGCATTGCAAATAGGCAAGTGAATTGCAATCATTTGAAACATGCAAATGAGGACGTTATAAATCCTACTAAAATGAGGATTAAATAGCACTACTCACTGCGTATTGATTTGATACATGCTGCAGTCGTTTGAAGCTCGCAAGTGTCCACAGTGGTACGACATGTATGTGGCTTTCCCTTTCATTCACTGTAAACCACTGCATGTCCTCCGCTGAGAACCCCAAGCATTTCAAAATCCGTAACTTTGCTGCAGTTACATACACCTTCTTGCGCAGGACACGGGCAACTTCCAAAAAAAGTCGTTCCTTTCCTGTTAGGAATAACTGAAGACATTTAGTAGAACATGCAATCTTTTTAAACAACTTTAGAAACAAGACCAAGCATCATGGTAAAGGTATATCCCATGACCAACAAAAAGAAGAAAAAAAAACACAGACCATGCAGTAAAAGCTAAGGCTGAAATCTAAATCCAAATTTTACCGACGGTATAACATCCAATCAGGAAAAGAGTTTTTGGGTTGAAAGCTTCAGCTTGAATGGCATCAATTACAAATTGTATAACGGTCTCCTGCTTTGGGAAATCATACTGCAGCAAGTAATCAATAAAAGAGAATTAAATGGTCATCATAAATCGTAAAAAATGGGGAAAAAAACAGCACTACACTTGTACGCCCGTGGTGACCTTTGATAACATGGACAGAAGTACGAGGAACACTACATATGTGGGTGGATACATCTAATAAAATTGGAGTCCATAAGAAACTTAAGAATGGGAATTTAATTGAGCAATTACTTCAACAATTATTTGGCATTTACTATTGGACATTCTCCATTTACTCAAAGCTATGACCATATACATTTTGATTTGTAAACTCGCATTACATCTACAATTAATGACATTGAATTCAAAGCATCATTTTGCATAAAACATTATGATTCTGAGCCTTACCAAAGCTAATATTTCTTTTTTGAGAAGACAAGCTAAGTACATCTAAATAGGTCAGTAAGCAAAGTAAAAACGTAATCCCCATTCCCCAATAATAGAGTTACCTGTGGATCACAATAAGTGGTATCAAGGATCAGGGTATGGATACGGCATGTTTGAAAAACCGACAAGCTTCCCATTTGCTCACAAAATCGGAAATCCCCTGTATGTAGAACAGCCTGCATGACAAGAAGAAAAGTTGTCCACCAAATAGAATACAAAAAGGGATGATGAATGATTAGAATAAAGATAGCCAATTTGGACCACACCTTACCATTAGGTGGTTCAAAGAGTATGATTATTGAACCAGGGCAATGATTAGCATCAAAACAAGTTACATCTATTCCCGCAATGTTAATTTTCTGGTCGAGAGGTAAAACTTGTAACCTTTCCCATGGAATTCCAATCTTCATGTTTACTAGCTTTGCTGTTATAGGAGAACAATAAATCATTCCATGACAAAATGACTTTGTCAGGCCTTGATAATCTGCATAAAGATCGGATCAATGTCAGAGAAAAAGGCCATTCAGTTAATAAAAATTTGGGCATCTAGTGTCCCTTTACAAATTAAGACTTGCAGCTTTAAGTTTCTGGCTAGAAAATGAAAATATCCATCTCAAAGTTGTTCCAATCATTAAGGAACCAACTGATGATATATGATCAGAAATATAAAGATCTAACAGGACAACCTCATCAATGGACTGCAAAGAGACACATGAGTAACGTGGATAGTACAACAAACCAATAGTAAATGTATAGGCAAATTAATGGTAGTAACATATCTAATAGTTTATGAAGATAAACCAAAACTAATACAACAAACAAATTAACGTCTTATGGAAGATATTAAAAAAATAATAATAAATAAATAAATAAAAGATCCTGTACTCAAGAAAGCAAGCCCTTATTCTTCTCTACATCTGTTATTATGTGAACACCTAATGATAACATGACTACCAACATTTGAACACGTGCAAAATTTATTCAAAATTATAAATCATCCAATGCAAGATAAAATAGACTAGTGTCAAAATGTAAAACCATCCTATATGTGTAGCTCACTAATAGACCAGGACCATGCATATTAGAACGTATGAAATAGATACACTACTCAAAATAAAATTTTCATGCTTCATATTTTAACCATAGACATCACAATAGAAAGGAAAGAAACAGTGAAATAAATGTTATTTTACAAATCTAAGTTCTGGATGTGGTAAATGTAAGTTTAGCCTAATTATTGAAAAAATTAAGTATTGGAGAAAGAATAATTTCATATTGTCAAGGAATGTTGCTTCTTAGACTTCAGTAAACACAAACAATTATGTGCTACATAAAATCTAAGGTTATTAAAGATTATCATGGAAAATGTCAAATATGTTTCACACCAATACTCATACTAAAAGTCTAAAACTATGAAGAGAAATACTGATTAAGTTGGATTTCTTCAGCAAACTTCCTTTTCTTCTGACTCATTTTCAGACTAAAATGCAACAGTGAAAAAGAGCAAAGTAACTTCAACTTACGATCCATATGAAAGTGAGTAAGAAACCAATGAAAACAATCTCCTCTAAGATGTCGAAAAGCATCCTGCAGATATGACAATAAGCAGCATTTAACAATGGAATGTCCATGTATAACCATTCTTTTAACAAGTAGTAATATCGACATGTATTGAACAGGACCGAACACAGTCTCTATAAAAGAAGAGTTCATATTCTTTCTCAATCAAACAGGCCATGTTTTTTTAGTACTTGGCCAATAGACTTCTTGGTCACTAACACATGCTACATGTCAGTTGATCTATACTCGCTTTAGACAACACATGCTACATATTAGTTGAATAATACTCGTTTTGGCAACTAAACGACCATGTTAATCCAATATAACCAACTCCTATTAAAAAGAATAATATACAAATGAATAAAGCACTGACGGACGGCAAACAACTGTTCATCAAATTCGAATTACTCACCACTCTAAATGGTGTCCCTGGGATACAACTCCAGGCTGGAACATTCCCAAGCTTCCCATTTCTTACATTTCTTTTTGCAGTTTTACCTTTGTGAAGAGAGTCGGGTATTTTTTTCCCCACATCTTTCTGACCACTAATGATGCTGCATGCATTCTTCTTATTAGTGACAAAGCCTGGGAAATAATCAGTGATCAACTTGTTCGCAGGTGTTCTATTAATTCCATTGATTGATCCTTCACGCCCATCTGAACCATTGTTACTCTGTTGCCCAATACCAGAAGGGGCATGTGAATTCGTGCAAGTTTCAACCGCAGATGACTCTTTTCTGAGTTCAGAGAGAGCATGTGTGATCTTCCTTCGGGGGCCAAGTGCAGTGATACCCATATTATTGAGATCCTTCAAAGTAGAGATTTGCAAGAATCAGTATCCAAACCAGAAAGAGATTGATAGAGTGAATTGGAGAAGGTTCACCCGGACAAAGAAACTAATAGATGAAAATTTAGTGTAAAATCAAAAGGGCGACATACTTTTGTTGGGTAAGAAACAAATTTTATTGCTGTGTGAAATTTACAAAAGAGAGGTGAGAGAATATGATCTATAAAAAGTAGTTCATTTACACTAAGACATGGCAAGAAAGATTATATGGTCAAAGAAACTATCATATATGGTTTCCTTATAAATTAAGTTTCCTTCCTCTCAATTCCTTACAATAGTTTTCATCTTTCTTAAGTAAAAGAGTTGAAATCTTAGCCAAATTCAAAAACAAAAATAAATTTTTAAGTTACTCTTTTAAATTTTCAAAACTTGGCCTAGTTTTTTAAAATATTGGTAAAAAGTAGATAACAAAGCAAAAAATCTAGAGGTGGAAGGGGTGTTTATAAGCTTAATTTACAAAAACTAAAAAACAAAAACCAAATGATTACTAAACAGAGCCTAAATAATCAATTCATTCAATTATCATTCTCCATAGAAATAACGTCAGATAATCTTTTACTTGGACAAAAAAACATTTCTTTTGTTAATATTGTTATAACAATGATATCTAGTTGTACAACTCTATTTGATAAATTCATAAACTTGCATTTGATATTTAGACGAACTTTTTCGTGAATCAATTTCTTAAGATGAATGGATGACTATCATTAAGTACCAATCAGCTGCTTATTACAAGAATAAATTAACCATGCAGAACATCTCAAGGACAACAATTCATACAATAAACCTTGAAGAAGCACACCTCATCTGTCAACCACTGTAACGTGTCCCAATCAATCTCCTCCCTTACAAAAATGTCTTCATATTTCGATAAACCAAGATCATGCAACCATTTGAGAACAGTTGAAAATCTGGAATTATCACCAGACTGTTGAGGACCTGAAGTTTGCTTTTTATCAGAAGTAAGAGCAGCCTGCATGTGAAATTTAAGATTCAAAACCCTTATAACATGAATATACATTTACATACATACATACATATATATATATGTATATATATATATATATATATATATAAGCTCGTAGTATAATCCATTTTCAATAAAGAGGCCTAAGTGACGAGTATCTCAAGGTTTAAGCTGGAGTTATCATCAATCCCATCCCAGAAGTTCAAACTAGTAGCAAGCAGATAGAGAAACAACAGGGAATATAAATATTGAAGCAAGAAGAAATCTACATCACAGGTAGGAGCATAACATTCAGTAAATAATTACATATAGGCACCCAATTGTATTTATTTCAAAACTATAAAGAGGGGAAAAGTTTGTGAAGTGGATGAAATTATTTGGACTCACATTTTGAGCTTGGGCATCCTCTTTGTCGATACAATCATTGGTGTGAACAAGACGTTGCTCGTCACTAAGATCAGAAATATCAACCCCACAAAGAGGACATTGAATCAGACCTTCTTCATCCACTAGAAAACCTGTTTCCTCAGTATCAAATCCCACTCCACTAATACCGTCTTCCTCATCCAGTTGCGGACGCAGATTGAGCAACAAGTCTAGCTCTGCATCCGACTCAAAACCATCACTGCCACTGACCTCAACATCGCAATCTACTGTGGAATTCACTAGCCTAGATTCAATCGAATTGACCAGATAGCCCCCCTTTACCTTCGACCCCTTAGTTTCATTCATCGCACCAGAAAAATCACCATCCCCATCAACTACCTCCTCTCCCGAGTTTACATCACGAGTTTCGTAACTGCAGCCCAGAATGCTCGGCTGTATCAAATCCAAACTGCAACCTAAATCAATATCCGACGCTTCGAAGACCTCATCATCATCCAAAGCAGCAGCGCCATTACGTCTACCAAAATTGGGCTTAAATCCAACATCGTGGTGTGTTATAGAGGGAACGTTTTCCTTGCCAGTGGCCGTCGGGGCAGAACGTTTCGGCCTTTTGGGAGCGGGAATGTGAAGGGATAAGTCGGAGATCTCGAGGGGTTTTTGCGAGGTTGAAGACCGCGAGGAAAGGACTGTCTGGGTGGAAGGAAGAAGATCGTCGTTGTCATCGGCGGCAGTAGTAGGTATGTGGAATTGAGGTGATTGGGATGCAGATGACTGGTGAGGGCGGTGAGCGGCGCCGGCGGCGTTGATGAGAGGCATGAGGGCTGAGCAACAATCAGTGAAGACAAAACTGAAAAGAGAGGGTTTTGGAATGGAGAATTTTGAAATAACGGCGCAAAGGAAGAGGAGGGAAATTTGGTTTTAGAGCCAATTTTGCAGATGTCTTTTCTTCGTCGGTTCCCGCGAAGATGGACCGACCCACCATATAATTTATAAATTGAAATTCGTTTTTTTTTAATTGGTTTAATTTCTTAATTATAGTTATAAGAGACACTTGAAATTCCTTTTTTTCAAGAAACCTATGTAAGTTTAGGGTTTTTTTTACAACAATAGACAAACGATAGACTTCTATCACTCAAATAACAGAAGTCTATCATCGGTAGATAGTGAAATTTTTCTATATTTGTAAATAATTTGATATTTTTTCTATTCATAATAATTTTCCTAAGTTTAATTTCAAAAAAATTAAAATTATAAAACAAAGTTAGATTTATGTATATTTGATATTTGAATTCAATTGCAAGAACGATGCAGTGTACTTGCTCAACAATAATTGACATAACTTTTAATCCTAGAGGTGAAAGGCTCTTGATTCCCCATACCCTAAATTATTGTACTAAAAAAACAATATATACAAAAATTTTAAAATATACGTCACCTAGAGATACAATCCGAAAAAAATGAAGAGGTAAAAAGAAGAAAAAAAAAATTGAAAGCCAAACCTCCAAGTTTTCCGGAATATGAGCAACTTTTGTTGCAGGATATTTGACATAAACAAGAATCCACCACTCCCATAGGGTAAACAATACTAAGAATTTTTTCCACGTTTTTCAATACCAGGAGTTGCCAATTGTAGAAGCTTCAATGGCTTTTTTTAAAGAATAATAATAATAAATAAATTGTAAAAGAGAAAAGAATAACTCCTAGTCTAAGGTCAAGGTACAAACTTGCCAAATAAACCCTCAAAACACAACTTAGAAAACATATATCTAAAGAAAGAACTTATGGGAATCTCAACATAGGGCTATTTTTTTGGACCAACTCTGAACTTTTGGAGAATCAGTTCACAAACACGAACAATCTTGACAAATAGTCCAACCCAACCCTTATATTATCGGGTCAAGCTTGCAGATACATCGGTCTTGAAAATAGAAATTTGGGTTCAGGACTCTCTCCTTGGACGCCTGCTCCATCTCCAATGACTTTGGCAGCTCTTTCTTTATCGTTGGGTATGTTTTTGGTTGTTCTTTCACTACTAACAAAAATTGCTGCCATATTGGCAACTCCTACACCGTTCACTTTTACAATGGTTTATTATTAACTATAATTTAATATCCAACACATTTTCTTAACCACCAAATGTGGTAGAACTTAGAAGGAGAATAATGAGATTAATCGACGAATAAATTTGCACTCGACAGAAGCTCAATAAAGGCTAATGGACTAGCATTTTCTTTGATGTAACTGTAACTTAATCAAGTTTATTGATCTAATTGTATTCAACTCCAATACAGTAACTAAGAGAAGGAAAATGAGAGTGAACCTAATTCTGATTGAAGCCTGCTAGCCACAAACCATCTTGAAAACCAATTTGAACGAAGAGGCCATTAGTAAACAAATGTCCATTCTCAAATTTTAACGGTGAATTTACTCATCATCTGCTGGAAGCTCATCAAAATCTGCACACTAACCTTCCATGCAAACTTCATATGGTGAAAAAGAAGGGTGATGCTTGTGCCGAACGACCAACCATCGAGGATTGAGATAGTCATCGAAAGAACAAATGCAAATAATCTGACCTTGCCAATTGATACTACCAGTAATCACCACAGGAACAAGTTCCATTCCTGAAGTGATGGAATCTGTTTGCATCCCTTAGAACGATCTCCCTCTGAGTGAGCTTTGATATGCACCTTATGGCACTATGGCAATCACCACAGACCCTTAGGTTCTTTATCACACGAATGGTTGCCGAGGGAGGTGTGCTGATTAGTCCGAAAGCTATTGCAAGTTTCTCACTATGATAGTAGAGCGCGCGTTCTTTTTCCTCTTCTTCAACGTCAAGCAACATAAAGTCTGTGTCTGGAACGTAAGATCCTTCTTCTCTTATACTTTTCATAAGATCCTCAACTTTCTCGTATATCAAACCAGTTTGTGGATGTGATCGATCATCCACCATGAATAAATGCACTTTGTTTTTCACATCGATCCAGCTAAAACCCGGGTCCTTCTTAACATTTTTCAGCTTCATCATGTTTCTAGCATCAGTAACATCATCCCATTGTCTGGAAGCAGCATATATGTTGGACAAGAGGACATAAGCAGATGAGTCAGATGGATCCAGGGTCAGGAGCTTGTCAGCAACGCGTTTTGCTGTTTCTGTGTCCCCTTTAGTCCTGCAAGCACCAAGCAATGCCCTATACATTGAGGCGGAAGCTTCAAATGGCATTGAGGCTATTACATTTTCGGCCTCTTGAATGCGTCCTGCCCGGCCAAGCGCATCCACCAGACATGAGTAATGCTCGATCTCGGGAGTGATCCCATATGTTTTGAGCATTGCATCAAAATACTTGTAGGCTTCAGAAAACAAACCAGAATGGCTACAAGCAGAAAGAACTCCAATAAATGTAACTTTGTCAGGCTGAATACCAGTTGATTGCATGGTTTCGAAAAGATTCAGGGCTTCATCAGCATTACCATGTTGAGCTAAACCTAACAACATGGCATTCCAGAAGGCAACTTTCCCTACATCCATCTTCCTGAATACACGATAGGCATCTTGAACACTTCCACATTTGCAATACATATCGACTAGGGAAGTACCAACAAAATGGTCCAATGAATAATCCAACTTAAGGACATTAGCATGAATTTGTCTCCCTTGTTCAAGAGCGGTTAGACAAGAGCTGGCTTTGATTAGGGTAGCAAAGGTATATTCATCAGGTTGAACTCCAGAGACCCTCATTAAATGGTACACAGAAAGAGCACGATCCTCGTCTCCATTTTCGACGAATCCCGAGATCATAGTCGTCCAAGCAACATCATCGGGTCTGCTAATTTCACCAAACAATTTGAGAGCATTTGGCATGTCTCCACATTTCATGTACAAATCCAGTATACCACTACCGACCCATAAATCATTGTTGAATCCAAGCTTAATTGCATAAGCTTGAATTTGTTTCCCTTGCTCCAAATTGACCAAGCAAACAGAAGCTTTAATAGCAGTCGCCAGCGTGATTTCATCAATAAGCACCCCCATTTCATGCATTAGACTAAAACGCTCCAATGCCTTTCTACTTTTGTTACTCTTTACATACCCAAACATCAATGCATTCCAAGAAGCCAAATCAAAATCATATTTGTAATGCAACAGAAACTCAGCCTCCTCCACTTTTCCGCTCTTCAAGTACACGTCAATGAGCGCTGTTGATACAAAACTGTCATTAACACTACCACATTTTATGGCATAGTTGTGAACTTGTGAGCTGAGAGAGAAATACTCTCCATCACCAGTGGAGCAAGCTCTTAAAACACTAGCCAAGGTAAATTGATCCGGTCTCGGGCCATCGTGTAATAGATCTATGAATGTGCAGATTGCCTCCATTCCAAGATTATTCTGGGTATAACTGGATATCATTGTGTTCCACGAAATTAGGTCCAATTTCGGTGAGTTAATGAACGCCTTTTCTGCAGCATAAACAACCCCTGCCTTTGAGTACATGTTCATGAGACTGTTTGAAACAGAAACTACTGAATCAAAACCTGATTTTATAACAAGAGCGTGAATTTGTTCCCCCAAGTCAAGATCATCCGCCCCAACAACTGCAGATAAAATGATGACTAATGTTACACTATCATATCCTACTGTGGATCTAAACAGGCTCTTAAAACAATCAATGGCTGCTAAAAATTGGCCAGCCTGAAGATACTCAGATAACTTTTTGTTCCAAGAAAATATATTTGAACCGTCATCGAAGGAAAACATCTTCATCGCATAGGCCTTAACCTGCTCCTTGTATCTCTTTCTGTTATCAGAAACACCATTGTTAACACCACTGAGAACACAGTGCACGCTTGAGAAATCAGGAAAAAGCCCACTTCGATGAAGCGCAGAGAAGAACCGAAGAGCTTCATCCTCTAAAACATTATCAACGTAAGCCTTGAGCATAACATTCCACAGCACAGCATCCCTTTCAGGCATTTCATCGAACAGTAAACGAGCTTGACCAACCAGGCCACATTTGCAGTATATATTCACAAGAGCACCTGAAACAAATAGGTCCAATTCCAATCCAATCTTAACAGCATATCCATGAATAGCCTCAGATACCTGCACAAAGCCAGATAGCAAACACAGCTTCAACAATGGCGCCAAAGTAAGTCGAGTTATTGAAAAACCAGACTCGCGTAGAAGCCCAAAGAGGCGAAAGCCCTCAAAAACATTCTCAAAACTGGAATCAGCAGAGTGCGCATAGGCAGCCAAAATGGAGTTCCATGTAACGAGATCGCGATCAGAACTGTTATCAAACACCTGGCGGGCAGAACAGAGAGACCCACATTTGAAATACATAGTGATGAGATTGTTGGTCAGAAACCGATCAGGGAGGTCGCCGGAGGTAACGATACATGCATGAGCTCGCTTCCCGAGCTTCAAATCGGCCGTGGCAATGGCAGAGCGAAGAAGAGAGAACCACTGAGAAGAGGAAGAAGACAGCGGCGAAAATGACAGAGAGGAGAATCGGCAAATAAGTTGAAACGGCCAAGCGAAACTTGTACGAGAGGAGATGGAGGGTACTTTGAGATTGGCTCGCAAAAGCATTTTCCAAACGCATCGTATTCAGTTCCCTCCTCAAAACATCAAAATCCTGGAAATTTGTTTGATGAACGTTCCGCCATTGCAGCTCAATCGCCTGGCTGCGATTAAGAAACCCAAACTATGGCACGAATGGCTAGATGACGATCGGAGATGGCGGGCATCAGCGGTGGGAGGTTCTGCGAGAGAAAGGAAGAACGAAGAAGATGATGATGAGCGAAAGAGAGACGATCGAGACTCAGAGGGAGGGAAAAGCTGTGCGGCTGAACTTTTAAAGAACCTGTTTGAAGCCGTTGCAATTAAATCCTTTAGCTCTTTAATTTTAAAATTAAACTTTCAAAATTATATAAAAATATTAAAATTGAGTTAAATTGGACCTTCAAAAATTGTATAAATTGTAATATTTATTTAAGTTTAAAAGTTCAACTTTTATTATTTATGGGTCCAATTTCTATTATTATTATAAGCTTGAAAGTCCAATTTTAATACTTAAAGTTCATGAATTCAATTTTTATAATTGAAAGTTTGAGAATCTAATTGTAACTACCACCCTACTTTAGAGTTAATTTTTACAATTTTTTCAGAAAATTAGAACTCTAGTAATGGAATGTTTCGACCGGGATACTTGACAAAACTATAATGTATGCCTGGCTATAATATCCAAGGAACCACAACCATAGACTGCAGGGGTTAAAACATGCACCAAAAGAAAAGAAGAAAAAAAAAAAAAAAAAAAAAAA
>QLSR01000256.1:922975-949684 GCA_031780015.1 Citrullus colocynthis
AAAAAAAAAAAAAAAAAAAAAAACCTACCAAGCGATAACATAAATGCGAGGACCAACTTGTAGTGGATTCAGGTGGAATGAAAAATTTAAATGCATCACAACAGAGAATGAGACATTTGATGGATGGGTTAAGTAAAATTTTGTAATCATTTTGTATGAATATTGTGTGTCGTTACATAACATCCACTCTGCTCTTCATGTAGAGTCATCCTACAGCAAACGAGTTTCTATACAAGTCATTCTCATACTATGATGAATTGGCTTACGTCTTCCGCAAGGGTTGGGCTATAGGAGCAGGTCAAAGGCCCCTAGGGACATCAAATCAAGTGTGCTAGACCGTATGAATGATGGTGTTCCCATCAATGAATCACAGGAATATGACATCTCAATACTGTCCATTTCTAGTTCGAGAGTGGGCATATCACATGATGAGATACATGGAACACCTACTAGTCAAAATACTCAAGAAAGAGATGCGTAGGATATCATTCTGAAGTGGTAGAGGTTTTTAGGAACGCGATGGACTTTGCAAATGACCAAGTGAAGTCGATTGTAGAATGCCGAAACAGAAACGTGCAACAAAGGTTGAACTACGTGCTGAAGTTGTGAGCCAACTCCAAGATAGTCCTGAACTATACAACCAACAAAGTGTGAAACTTATGAATATTGTATTCCATAGTGTGCAAGATACAAAGAGCTTCTTGTCTATTCCAACGCCCTTGAAATTGGAGTATTGCAGGTCCTCCTTCAAGAGATGTATGATTAACCTTTTTCTTAAACTGCTTTCTGATAGTGGACCATAATTAGTTTGTTTCAATTATGCCTTCAAGTTTACAATATCTTTTTTATGTGTTCTCATGGTGCTCCCAATTATGCTTTTATGCAGGTGCGTTTTGTGCAACATTATGTAGTTGAAATTAGTTGTTTTTATTTAAAACCTCTTGTATTTTAAAAAAAAAAAAATTATAAATGAATAATATGAATTGTAGTCTAATCAATGTATTTTTTTTTTTCATGTTTACCGATATTGGTACCCAAAATGACAAAAATGGATATTTGTTCAACATAACCTAAAATCCAAGACATTTGGTATAAATTAGTGGAACGAGTAGTTTTATTTATATTTTCAAAATATGATACTTCATATGATAAAAACAATGGAAGAAAAACCTAGACCAAACTAAAATACGCTGCATTAAAATTACATGTTATTATAACTTAGATTATAATAACTTGTACTCCAAATACATAATAAAATAGCATGCACCTCAAACATAGTAAACATAGATTATTATAATCCATTGACTATAATAACTCACAGTGTCCCAACACCCCTTAAATCTAATTTTTAAAATTATAAAAACTAAATTCTAACTTCTTTTTTCCTTACCTTATATCCCATATTTATAGGCTAACGTTCACATTTTCTTACATAGTAAAAATAAAATAAAATTTAAATTTTTTTGTAATAATATAATAATGTACCAAAAAAGAGTGATGACTTACTATACCAGAAGTTCGATTCTTGTACCATGTGGTAAAAAAGAAAATGAAGAAGAAAAGGGTGGTTGCTTCTTTCTAGGCGGGCCGGGGCAGGTGTGTAGGATTGGTATGGCAACCCTAGAGGGGGGTGAATAAGGTTTATTGAAACTAATTTAAACTTTTTACTAATGTGAGCCCAATTAAGTAAATTAATAAACTCTTTGCAAATAAGTAGTTTAAACAATATTTTTTATGCAAACAAATTCACTTTGAATTACACAAGAAATTAACAATCACATTTTAAAGCACCTTGTTTAATTCTAATAAAAAGATTGGTAATGAATATAAAAATTTAAGAACAACCAATATGAGCAATTAATTTCAAGAATTAAAAATTGCAATTAATTTCATGTAATAAAATATATTAACAAAAATTAATTGCAAAAATAAATTAGGAGAGTGATAGAGAAAATGACACCGTGAATTTTATAGTGGTTCGGCAAAATCGACCTACGTCTACTTCTCAAGCTCCTCTTGGGTACTTCATTAGAAGTCTTTGGCTCTTTCCACGGCTTAGAGTCGAACAGCTACAACGTTCTTTTTCCGGGCGCAAGAACAAACCCGATCCTTTCCACGGTTAAGGATCAAATCGTTACAACAGCTCTTTTTCTTGGGATCAAGAGCCAACCCATACAAAAATTTGGAAAAACAAAGTGCACACTTGACAAACTCTCTAAATAGAGTGGATTTACAAGTTCAAACACTTCACAAATAAATTCTCACAGTACAATATATCTCTCTCAAGGATAAGATGAAAAGAAGAAAATTGAAGCTTGGAGAGAGAGCAACAATGGTGGCTTGGTGAATTATGGAGGATTGACAATAATAAGAGTTGTTGTAGAATTTTGGAGAAGATGAATTGTTTAAAAAGAAATGAAAGTGGGTGAAAAACCAAATTAATTTGGACCATTAGGTCTTTGTAAAAGAAAATTTAATGGTGGAGGTTTAAACTCAATTAGCCGTTAGACACAAACATATATAATAATATTAAATTCATCTTCTTTTTAAATTCATTTTCTTTTTAAAATCATTTTCTTTTTAACATCAATCCAAAAATAAAAAACTCACCAATTGTCACTTCTCCATTGTTCCAAGTGGCACCTTTCAATTAGTCCACTTTGATTAAAAAAATTAGCCACGTCATCAGCTAGGGATTTTCCCATTAAGCTTGTTTTGACCATATCTTATTCGTTTGAACTACGATTTGAGTGATTTAAATTGCATTGGAACCGTTGTTCCAAACTCCACACAATAGGCACTTCAAAACACTCAAATGGTTAATAAATAAAATCAGATTTGTTATCATCAAAGCACTAATTAATCAATCAATTAAAATTAATTAATTTGAGATTAAGGGCCAAAAAGCCAACAAGGTGGAGGTTCCCCGTCCCCATCCCTGCCCCTGTAAGGGGAATTTACTCCATCCCTCCCTCGTTTCCACCTAAACTAATAAGTCGAGGACGGGGGCAGAGATTCCTCGTCGTGGAAGCGGGTCCCCGCAGAGACCCATTCTCTGAGATAGAGTGAGAGGTTGCTTGAGAGATGGACCAAATTACTACCAATTAATAAGTCAAGGGATTACTCCACAAAAAATAAACAAAATTCACAAGCTCATAAATCTTTTGGGTTTGGTTGGGGCTTGGGTTTAGGCAAGAGAGTGTGCGCAAGAGCGAGAGAGTCAGTGAGACAGAGGCGAGAGCGAGAAGGAGGCTAGAGCAACACAGAAGTGAGAGAGAGAGTGTGAGAGAGAACGGGAGAGATAGAGTGATTGTGAGTGAGGAAATGATGCAAGAGTGTAAGACTCAACTATAAAATTAATTTATATTAAACAGGTTGGTGTTAGGGATTCGGGGTCAAGGTCTGGGCGGGGATACCTCGTCTCCGCTCTGTCTCCGGATGGGCACCTAGAAAAGGTCCCTGATTTAACCCACGTCCCCAACCCGATCAAGTCAAGGACCCAAGGATTCTTTTTGTCAACCCTAGTCAATCCCCCATGAGTGGCAACTCCCGAGTTCAAACTCCATATTTTGAAGTTTTTCATAATTTTGCTTATATTCCTACCTTCTATATATTTTTTAATTTCTGAGAATATTTTCAAAAATAGAAAAACTATTAAAAATAATTACAAATATAAAGCGAAATTTTGTGATAGACCAAGATAGACTCAAATAGACATCTATCACTTTACCAGATAAACATAGATAGATGTCTATCGTAGTCTATTACAAAGTAAAATTTTGTTATATTTGTAAATAATTTGATATTTTTACTATTTGTAATAATTTTCTTAATTTCTATCTTTTAATTATATACTATATTTCTATACTAAGTCATACACGCACCAACAATTTTTTAGATGTATCAGATGAATTAAACTAATAATCCGATATAATTTGCATAACATGGCTTGAAGACCAGTGGATTCTTTTACTTTCAATATATCTCAACAATTCAAGACACCCAAAAAAAAAATTTAATAAAAACAAAATACAGTAATTACGAAAAAAAATTAGGCATGGATAAAGATAAAAACGCTACGGTGGATGAAATATTTCCGATTACACGTAAAATTGGCATAGAGTGAATTCGTTGATTTGGAATTCGTGGTTGAAGTTTTGATGAGTTACAATCTAATATGAATCCTACATTCATCAAAGAATAAGAAGAGATTCAAAGAAAGTAGTAAAAGAAGAAGCTATGTAAAGAACTGACAAAAATGTAAGGTACAAAGTAAACCTAATAAAACAAAGTTGCAAAGAGATTGCCGATTCAGGGCTAAAAAATGTTAAACCCCTGTCAACCGGTTAAACTTGATACAATTCTACTGACTTTTCACCTTCATTTTCCTCTCCTAATTCTCTCTCTCTCTCTCTCTCTCTCTCTCTCTCTCTCTCTCTTTTCCCCTTTTTTTTTCTTTTTTCGGTTTTGGCTTGAATAATCCTTTTCCCCATCTCTAACCATTTACGGTACAACAACAATGCTGACTATCACAAGTATGATTTCATGGCTTTTTTTAGTCAAAAAAAAAAAAAAAAAAAAAAAACTCCTAACACTTCACTGTGCTCTCTCCTTCCTCCATGGCTCAATAAATCACAACTCTAAGCAGTCCTGGTTGCGGCTCACTAAAGTCGAGGCCTTCCTCTTCGATCAAATATCTCTGTACAGCCACCGGAAGTCTAGCAGGAGTGCGGGAGCCCCGGGTATGGTGTCCTGTTCCAACACAAATATAAACCTGCAGACGTTGTCCGGAGGCCCTGGCAGTACCCCTCAGCACACTCAGCTCGTGCTTCAAGACATGAATTGCTTCACTAACATGCAGCCCATGCAGGTCGATCATACGTTCGTGTCCCCTTCCATTTCCCTGATTGTCTGTGCCTAATTGATTCCTGAAGAAGCGGTGTCCACAACAAGCACCAGAACAGAAAAGAAATGTAAGCCAGTTATCAAGCAATTCAGGAAATTCCTGTAGTCCTGGTGCATGTCTTAAGAAAAGTGTGCCATCGCTCTTTGAACCGTTCATTGAAGGATCAAAGCCATGCCAGAACAACAGGATGATTCAGTCTAAGTAATCAAAAATCTAAGTTCTTCTGGAAATGGCTTGAAACACTTTCTACAAATTATCTTTGAACACAGTTGCAAGAATGGCCACAATAGGAAATCAAAATGAACCATGAAATTTCACCTGAATCAACCTTGTTCGAGTCTAGAGAAAAGCAACAAGGGAAACAAACCTCTGCCGATAAATAGATTCTTGGGCCCTTCCATGAGCTGCCTTCATGTGCATATTATGTAACTGTCCCTTTACACTTAGCTCCTTTGCTAGAGCCTTATTACCAATGAGGTACGCTTGTCGTGCCTATTTTAAAGAGATTGATTACATGAGCTAAATTCCGGTGGGGGGAGGACAATGAAAAGAACAAAAAACCACACCTGTTCAAAATATGCATTTCGCAGACGTGCATGATCACGTGCTTCCTCCCGCTGCTCAGAATACATGTTTGCTGCCAAGTTAATAACGTTAAAGCAGAAAAGCATACAAACTTTCATTCCAAATCACATCAATAAAGACAATAAATTTCGACTACTATGCAATTACCAACTGCTTCGCCTGTTTCAAGCCAAACTGGAGCAGCCCGAGTTGAACCGCGGTGTAGCAACCTCTCACTATAGGTGTCTTTCCCATGACCACCAGTAGAGTATTTGCTAGCTAAAATATGAGAACTTCTACTCGAGCCAATAGAGTCATCAGCAGAACCGTTTCCATTGTACTTCCATATGCCGGAATCCTGAGATGCCAATTTCCTGACAGTGGAAGCAAAATCAGTGGCACCTCTAGATGGACCGGAGCTGGATTTGAAGAAAAGCATGCCATCCTTATCAGAAGAAAGATAAGGATTGGTACTTTGTTGAAGATCAGCACCATCAAATTTTGGATGGCCATTTTGACCACCTGACACTGTAAGTGCAGGAAAGTCCATTGCACTAAGATTGGGGGCAGACATTGTCTTGGAATTCAGATTTTGACTTATCCCACCATCAACTTGAAGCTACAGTTTAAAAGAGTACAGTATAATAACTATTCAGTTGTAAATGCAGTGTCACAAAAGATATAGAAAACATGATGCTGATCACAAAAACTAGCTGGTAAATTCTTCATACAACAAGGAAGATAATGTTCTAACTAAAGCAAAAGCATACCACACAGATCAAATAGTTCAAACAATGCTATGGGTCATCAGAGAAATGATCACTCCTAATCTGTGGAGCATCTTTATAGGTTCAACTCTTATCACAAACCTATATCACTACAACAATCATTAGCAGACTTCTACTATAAGATTTTTTTAATAGCAAGAAATAACAATCGGAAGTTGTGACTAAATTAACTTGCCCTCCAAACTATTGAGTGGAAAAACATGCTGTTTGATGTTAAAATGTTTTTTCTTAAGAGATCAATGTATGTATATGTTAAAAGGAAAGGAGAAACCAAGGTGTTAAACTGTTTTGAAGATAGAGAAGATGAAATGTTACTTCCACCTGATGCCTTGAAAAGTCAACTTACCTCCAATTGATTTAAAATGTTACTTCATTTACACATTTTTCAAAAGTCAACTTACCTCTAATTGAGTGAGCATCTCAACAGTCAGGTTTAAGTCACCTCCGTTGGCAAAGTAAACTTCAGCAAGGCTTTCAGCAGCAAAACCAGGGAATTGTAAAGCCAAAAAGTCAACAGGGTTCAGAGTATCACTTTCATCCATAGTTGTTTGCTCACTCAAGACATCCATGGCTAACCCCCTCCCAGAATTTCCATGATAGGGAAGGCGCCGCTCGTTGCCAACCGGTAGATTACTGTTAAGAACTGGCTTCTGCCAAGATTTATTTGAAATTTGGAAAAGACTGGCTGAAGATGGATCTTCTCCATAAGAAGCAGTTGAGAACCTGAACTTGTCAGAAAATTGACTGCCATTAAAGTGATTTAGATTTGAATCCTGCTGATTGTTCAACAAATATTCATTGCCAGTGGTAGCAGCGAATAAAGAGGCTTCACTGTCATCGTGCAAGGATAAGCCTGCCAACGAAATATTTCCAAGAGATAGGTTCTCATCTTCTCCCATTGACTTGAAATCAGGTGTGATATCATCAGGGAGCTGATGCCTCCAGAATTGACGAGCCTCATCATCAGAATTGTTTGATACGGATGACTCGGTCCGATCTAGGACAGCTTTTCCTAATGTCCCAGAAGCAGAATATCTTTCTGTCAAATCTGGCACACTACTACTTCCAACTGGAGATGCTCTAAGTGCAAAGGGAATAAACTCAGCAGCATTTGGATTCAAAGCTGTCACCTTGCTTCCAGTGTTTAGTTTTACCTCGTTGGCTTGCGTTCCTTTCTTGGACACGTTCATTATTAGCTAATACAAAATAGGATGCTCACATGTATTTGACAAGAGAAAACCCTGTAGAGAAAAGCTAAAGTTTTTGTAGCCTCAACCAAAACCTGCAAAATATGATTTCATTTCATCAAGCAAGCTAGTAAATCAAGTAAACCAAAATAGACTAATTTCCATCCATCTTAAAAGATAACATTTCTTGTTCCCAGACATCCCCCTAATCTGAAATGAAAAGAACCGCAGATATTCATAAACCCCCATCTAGAAAACTGTACGAATTATCTCCTAAAGAATTATGCATTACAACATGGACACTTAACTAGAACAACCTGCATCCTTTAAACTAGCAGTCTTGCAAGTAATTCGAGCTTTCAAGTTTCATCCAATAGAAATGGCATAAAAATAACCATTCAGTTCATGAATTTATTATCCACTTGATGTTATTAGAAACTATTCATATGAGCTGAGGATTAGCTACATGAATACTCAAGCCAAAAACATCAACCAGAAAACACTTGTTACAATTGGTATAAAACAAATTAGGGAGAGGAAAAACAACGACCACGACAACAACAAAAGAAACTTCACACAGAGAATAAAAACAAGAGAAAGAAGAAAACTACCTGTGGACCTGGTAATCCGGACCTGAGCATAAACATAAATTACGAAACTTTATATAACTGAGGTAACCAGTAAAGCTTAGCCAGAATCAGAATCTCGTAACTACACACCCAAATTAAAGAGATCTCAGTAATTTCAATGCAGAGAACAATCAAAAGAAACAAGAAACCGATTACAGAAATTCCCAAATTAGGTACAGAATTATAATTGCTACTGTACACAGCGACGACCTAAAAATAAATCGATGGATTAGAAAAACCAGCTATAAAGGGAATATACTCCATTATACCTTTACGAAACAAATCGAAGGGATCCATGGAAACGGATCGGGTGAAGTCAGAAGGCTAGAGAATTAAAGATAAGGGCTAACTTTTATCTTCAATTCCGAACTTCGTGACTCTCTCTCTCTCTTCTCTCTCTCTTCAGTGTTCTATCAGCTTTCGGAAATTCGTCTTCCCTCCCACTTCTCTCTCTCTCTCTCCTCTCTGTAGGAGAAACCCTCTTTGGCTAATACCAGCAGCAGCACTACCACCACCACAAAAATATAAATTTCCAAATGACGATTAAACCCTTCGCCACTCAATTTGACCTCGCTCTTTTTTAATCTTTTTTTTTTTAATTTTTTTATTTAGGTTAAAAAATCACTTTGTCGCTACTTTAATTCATATATTTTTTGTTTTTCCTTTTAAAACGTTAAACTATGCCTCTTTACTTTCAATTCTACCCTTTCAGCCCTTACCATAATAATAATTTTCATGCAAAATAAATATATTTTTAATTTTTAAAATAAAAATGTTAATAAATAATAATTGAATTTTTAGAAAATCAATAAGAAATTCGCAACTAAATTTAAGTTTTATTGAAAATACGAGAATTAAAATTGGACAATTTAAAGTATAAATATTAATATTGAATAAATTTCAAAACATAAAGATGAAAGTAGTATTTTGCCCTTAAAAAGTTATGTATAATGCATTATCTAACATTTTCAATAAATTTCAAAATTAATTGTTTATTTTTTAAAAAAATTAGTCTTTTATATGATCATTTGCTCAAAAATATATTTACCTATTATCTATCTTTTAATTGAGAATGAGTATTATTATTTAATAATTATGGAAGGCATTAACTTTGTAGGCCGACTTTAAAATTGACTCAAACTGCATAAACTATATTTGGACATAGTACAAAGTTTAAAGTATAAAGTAAAAAATTGATATTTTAATATTTTAATTAGGATTAGTTATAAATTGAAAGTCTATGAATATTTGGTTTTTTTTTACAATAATAATAATAATATTTAGTTATTCAAAATTTGTGCTTAATGTGTTTCTAACTTCCTCAAAATTAAAAACAAATTCTAATTTGAACAATTATATGTGAATTTAAATTTTATGTTTTTTAAGAAAAAAATTATGTTCAATGGAATTTAAAGTTTTAATACTGTGTGCCATATACTTGTAAGTTTAAAAAAAAAAAATCGATATTAAAGATTCAAATATTTTATCAACACAAAATTGAAAATTTAAAAATTTAGATAATTTTTAAAGTTCATAAATCAAAGTAAATAAGAATATTAAAATTAGATACTACATTTGTAATTAAACATTCTCTACTTTTCTTCATTTTCCTTCTCTTTGTGAATTTTTTGCTTTGTAATTCAAATTAAACAGATAAGTATGAATTCGGATTGGAAAAGCTTTCTGTTCTCCAACAAAACAAAGTCTCCACTTATTATTCTTTTTAATAATTTAATCTTGACACGTATTTTTATTTTTATTTTTTAATATTTTTCCCAGATGCAATGAGAATCATATATAATATATATTAATATTTGCGCCGCTGTCAATCTAAGTTCTTTGACGACGATTAAAGAGCGTAAAATATTCGGCCCATTTATTCTGGCCCAATTTGAAAACGAACAATTCATTGTTTGAACTATCGGAATTCACATGTGTGTGTATAATTTATTGCTATTTGATTTTATGTGAAGTAGTTATAAATATAATTTTATTTCCCCTTTCTTATGAAAAAAATATATAATTTTGTTTTCCTCAAAAATCCTTTGGTATTTTATTGAGTTAGTAGTATTAATGAGTTTATTGGCACTGTTTTAATTTATTAATTCGTTTAATGAAAATTTTAAATTAAAAATAATCCATAGTCCTTTATGCATCAACTATTAAGGTTCAAGTAAGAATGACAAAATTCCCTACAGGATCGGATCTTGCGGATCCTCAACTCAACTTGGATGGGAAATCTTCAATTTGATTGGGTATAGAGGTTAAATTGGGTCTCTGGTTGGGGACGTGGAGAGAATCCCATTTTTTTAACCATTTTTTATTTTTCCTTTTAAATTACTTTTCTCTTTCCAATGTGAAAAATCACATTATATCTCTAGTTTACATTAAAAAAAAACTTGAAAAAAATTCTCACGCTATCTACCATTCACTTTTTTCTCCTATTTTATCTTTAACTATTCGCATTAATAATAATAATAATAATAATAAAAAACCTATAATGTGACTTTTTTTTTGCATTAAAAAGGAAAAAGTGGTTTAAAAGGAAAAAGAGAAAATGGGTAAAGAAAAGATAAAATTTTAATGGAAATAAGTTAAAATAAATAAACAAACAAATAAATAAAAGCGGATACTATAAACAAGTTGGACAAGGAACAAAGTGGGAGAAGATTTTGACAAGTGTTTAGAAGTGCTTTGGTGCTCCATCGACCCTAGTCTCCAAAAACTTTGAAACAGTATAAATTCATGTTGATAACGTATTATAAAATAAAAAAAATAAAAATAAAGTAGAAAAAAGATAAAGTAGAGAGTGAATATTTAAAAAAATAGACACACTCTCTAAAACTAAAAAAAATGCTTGGTTTCCTTTTTTTATTTTAAAAAAACTACTCAATTTTTCCTTAAATAAGAAAAAAAGAAAAAAACTACCATATCTTATTGTCTATCCAATTAATCCTACGGTCTTTGATGTTGTCAACTCACTTCTTATTAAGTCGACATACTTACAACTAGTCAACTCATTTGGTTGTTGAAAATTTATCTATAGATTTTAAGTAATTTATGTCCTGATGAGGTTTTAATTGAGACATCTCAAACGAATTTAATACTTTGTCCATTACTATTTTTAGAATGTATCTAGTTATATTTGATATCATTAAAACAATGAGTTATTTTTATGTCTGGTGAGTTGTTATTTATCAAATTTAGAGAATGTAATATTTTTGTCTATTAAACTACATCGTGTCTTTCCCACATAATTAGTCAGACTCTTGAATCTGATTTTTATTATATTGTTTGAAATGACATGAGATTTCTATTGAAATGATTCGTGCCAACTTTCATACTTGAGATTTTTTACTTAATTATTTGTTTGGTTCTTTTAGTTCTTCAAAGTATCTTTGTATTGATTTAGATTGTGAAGTTGAATTCTCTTTATTGTAATCTAATTACTTTGAGAAAAAAAAAAAAAGGTTAAAATTACAAATCTACTTATTATAGTTTAGAAAAATATAGATTTTAATCACGGGAATTAAATTTGTAGTTTAACCAAAAATATATATATTTTTTAAAAGTAAATGGTTCTTATTTGACTTGAGAGAGTAAATTCAATGATTTTGATTATGTCTCTTGGTCTGCATCAAAGGACATCTGGCTGTTTTAAAAAACATGATTTTTTTCTCTCTGCTTTTTTCTTTTTCATTATAATTTTGTGACCATCTTTTAATAGAAATAAAAATCTTAGCTTTTTCAAATTTATTCTGAACATATATATATATATATACACACATGACACATCAATAAGTCTGAGATAAGTTATCATTTAAGTGATGTAATCTGGAGTTTGTTTAATTTTTGTTTATATATTTTTTAGTGTAAAATTCTAGTTCATGTATTTTTAATAATTTTAATCAAAATTGGATAAATGATGATGATAATAATAATAATTGTCATAAAAAAATATTTAAAAATATATTTTCAAATTTTATGGTTAAAATGCTAAGAGAGAATAACAAAGTTTTGAAACAAAATCAACAAACTATTAGTATGAATTAAGTTTGAGATTTATTGAAAATGAAAAAAATTGAATTTCTCGGGAAAAGTATGTGCTTTAATTTATGTTTAGAATTTACAGAACCTATGGAGAAAATTAAATACATTTTAATTAAGCATGTTTTACTGTGAAGAAATTCAAGAATAAAGAAAATACATTCGACAACCCTTCAATATTCTCCAAATCCTCACTGTGATCATGATCTCATCAATTTTTCTTCGATGTCGAATAAAACACCCCGCTATTCTTCAACAAGGAATAGGTTTGTGGGAACCTCTTTTGAAAGATTGAAAAAAGTTATTGCAAAGAAATATTTTTTCTGTAACTTGAGAGTAATGAGAGATTGAGAAAGAATTGAGAGTAAGAGAGTATTTGTGCTCTTATCCCAAAATCACACTCGCCTAAAAAATGGTGAAAGTTAATTATGGATTAACTCCCCTCTAACCATCCTTCAACTACCTTTAACCATGAGTAGTTAAAACTTAACTAAAGTTAAATTAAATCAAATTTAATTTAATAGATATTAATTAATCTAATTAATTAATATATTTAATTAAACATTTAATCATATTTAAATGTATTTCTTTCTCATAATCTATAGTTTAAATATGAATCGCATTCATATTATATCTTAACCTATAGTTTTAATATGAATCCAATGCATATTAAATATCTGAGTATTATTCAAACATATTATTCTCTCATATTATAAAGTTTAATTTTGAATCTAATTCAAAATTAATATTTATAATATAATGCATCTATATACATTATATTAATTTTATCATGTACAATTAACACATAATTCTCTCATTATATGAATCTTAAGGTGTGTTTGTAATACATTTTCAAGTGTTTAATCTAAAAAATAAGTTATTTTAGAAAAAATTGAAGTGTTTGGCAATCATTCAAAATAAATTTTGAAGTGTATTTTAAACAATTTTTATCAAAAGAGTTTAGATAAAAATGATTTTCTTGAAAAATATTTTTTCTCAAGTCAATCCAAACGGACCCTTATTCATATTAATTTAATATTTGAATCATATTCAAACATTAATACTCTCATAATATATAGTTTAATTCTGAATCTAATTAAAAAATAACTTTATATCATAATGTATCTCTATAGATTATATTAATTGTATCTCATACAATTAATGCATACTTCCTTATTTAATTTGAACAATTCAAATTTATCCAAAACTAAATAATTCTTGTGTTCACCCTTAGTGAGCTAGCAGAATAACCTAATGAACTTACAGATTAAAAGCTCCAATGATACGAGATTAATTAATTGAACTCTTTAATTAAATTAATTAATATTACGCTTTGCATTGTAGACATATTTTTGTGTCCACAAATATAACCAATCAACAATGCGTCAACCTTTCACGAATTGCTTGTAAATACAATTAGGTCTACCCATGTAATTAAATCTAACTCCTTAAGTCTCGTTGATCCTCTAATGAACAATCTGTTTATGGTCCTACCATAAACAAAAACATCTCAGGCCAGTGAGAGGGAAGACCCCTATTGTTCAAGACCCGGACCTAACACTTAAGGGAACAATTCATCTAATTACCTTAAAGACAGGAAGCAGTGAATTTCATTTTGTATAGCTATGTTTCCAGTTCCTTACTTGGACAAATTTCTAAAATGGTACGCATATTGAGTTCGCAAATCTAGCCATTCTCACCCATACAGATCAAATGACTACCTTCATAGACAGAAGTTTATAACTCACTCAAGATTAAGGTCAAGTCACATATAGTCATCCTATGAAATGTTAATCTCTTAAGTCAACGGTGTTATAAAGAGAGATTAATCATTTCGTGAGCCGATCTTATATAAACTCTTTTTATAGGATACCCCCACTTGCATATCTCCACATAAATGATTTAGATCAAATAGTTTGTAACACTTACAACTCTTATAACATTTACAAAGTGGGTCATATCCGTAGTGTCACTAGGATAGGACACCTAACCTTATCCATATACTACAGACCATTTAGGTTATTACTTAAACATGATCCACTAGTATGTCAACCACATACATGCTTAAGCTACATGAAATAGTCTTGGATCTTTTTTTAATGGATGATTGCATATATAAAATAATCAATCATTATTTCAAATAACTTATTAACTACGAGGCTTTATGGCATACATCCCAACAGAAAGTATAATAGTGTATGAACTAAAATTTGATATTTTAGAGTACCAATACTAAAATTGAATTAGACACAAAGGGACCAAAATGTTATTTTAGTCATAAATATCTATTATCATATACAATTTATTTCAAGTGTGTTGAAAATTTACTCTCGTGTAAATCTAACTATACAATCAATAATATGGTTCAAGAAACACATATACAAATACAATATACAAATACATTTAGAATATATAATTTTAATATATTATTTATGATGATGTTCGATTAATTGTTATAATACTAGTTTTGAAAAGTTAAATTAAAGTAGACTTTAAAACGAGTAAAACTCGAGGAAAAACAACAAATAACAACGACGTAATTGGTGTCATTGAGGATGAGTGATGGTTAGGCGACGAGCATAGGGTTGACAACAATGAAGAAGTGGAAGATGAAGATTGAAGAATGAAGTTGAACATAAAAGAGCCAGGGGAATGGATGTGAATTGTGATTTAAACAATGAAGATTTTAAATTTGTTCGGGGCCGCTAGGTTTAATTAGACTTTTAAAAAAAATGGTTTGTGGGCTGAGTTTGGGCTTAAATTTGAACGAAAAAAATTGATCTATATATTCCTTTCATGATATATGTATCAATCACGTGTTTGGACGTATTTATATCAAATACGTATTCTGTATATAATAGTTTGTGTGCTTATTCTTAGAATATGGTTAATTGAACATAGTTTAATATTAGTTTTGACGACTCTATATTTATTGGATAAGGTAATAGTTTGATTTTGGCAAATTCAAGACATAAAAATTTGTATTTATCCTCGTAATAGAAGAAAGAAAAGTAGTAATAATAACAAAACTGTGATTATATTATGCACAATTCTTTAGAAACCCATGATAAGAAAAAATCTATTGTGTTTTTCTAAAATAGAAACAAAGATTGGTACCTATTCAAATAATATATACCAACAAATACATGTATGCATATACATATATTTTTAATCATTTATTTCAAACTCTCGTGTTCAACTATGTAGTAGAAATAGAATTGAGAATAATCACCGACTATATAACTCCAAAAGAATTAGATTTGATAAACAACGCAGAGAAATGATGAACTAAATTAGCTATAATATATTTAAATTTTCTCAAATACAGTGGTCATTACTCGTAATGAAGTTTTGTACATTTTATTTCAACGTTAGGTTAGATTGTAAACACAATCATTGAACTTTGATTATTATGTCTATTTAGTATAAACAAACATGTTCCTTAATCTTCAAAATCATTCATTGATCTTCCCTATTTTGGCTCACTCGATGACATATAATAATAGAGAAATCTTTCGAACAAAGTAAAGTAATAGGAAAATACTAGAGTCAATAAGAGATCTCTATTTGTTAAACAAAATAACATTTTAGGTATAGAATGGAATGAAATAGCTAACTTGCTCACCTTTCAATTATACCAAGGAGTGAGCTAAAACCAACTTCTAAAATGTTACTAAAGACATGATTGAAAACTTTATATCATTCGAGTTTAAATTGTGATGCTAAGTAGCTCACATGGTAAACAAGAAAAGTTCTACCACAAAAAGATTTGAAAATTTGTTCACATATATGTATTAGCTACAATCACTAATACAAAATCTCTATAAATAAATGAATATATATAGTTCCACTTTCATTTACAAGCACATTTCAATTGGCTAGCCCACAATTTAGGACGAAGTGGGAATTGTGATAGGTAATGGAAAGAAACAGGTTTCAAACTGTGTAATTGGCACTTGCATGGTATTTAAGGCAAAATTACCAAAAAAGGCAGACATTTGTTGGGCCGAAATGTTAATAAAAGGTATGGGCCGGCTGGCCCAATTCGATAGACCCACGCCCTTCTTTCAGCTGTAATACGTGAAACGGTGCCGTTACCAGCGCCCTGTGCATGTCATCTGATCATGTGCGAGCCGCCACTTGTACCTGTGGCGACCAAATGTCACTATTCATAGATAATTTGGCAAGTATGAGGTGGAAATACATATCCATTAAGGATGTGAGACACATGGACAACACATGAGGTAATGGGAGAAGGACACTATTCACCTAGAATGTACGTACAATCGTTGGAGCGTCGTTACATTCTGGCTTTTAGAAGTCGTAGCGTAGCGACGTTGACAAAAAATGCTTCATCTGCTTCGAAATTCCTCCCTTTTTGGTCTATTGTCCATCTACTTCCTCAACAACACTTGCTCCTCAAACGACACGGACTTACAGACTCGATAGCAGAATGTAAATGCCTAAAACAACGAACCTTATAAATTTTAATTGCATCAAAACAGTAAATCTAAGGTGCCAAAAATAAAAAACATCTATTTGCAATCCCCACATTCATAATGCAGAAAACACCCTCCTCTATTCTTATTTTTCCGTTTCCAAACTGAAAATTAGAGGCACAACCTGTCTTTAATGCAAATTGAAGAAATTGAATTCTCTGCGGAATTAATCGCCTTATGCCAATATTTTTCATTTTAAAAATCTTAAAAAATACAAAGAAGCAATAACAGAGAATTGGATAAACATCAAAATTAACATGCTTTTATAAAAGAATTAAAGAGAGAAATAAACTATACCTTTGAACTTGCAAACAATCAAAAACCTTCCTCCAACTTTTACGAATAGAGAAAACACAGGACAGTACTACAGAGATCTTACTTACTATTCTCGTAAAAGAACCAAAAGGAGTTGTGGGTTTTTTCTTTTAGTAAGAGATGGAGAAAGTTGAGAGAGATTGAGAGAGAATTTTCCTTTTTCAAAATAACACACACTATTGCAAAAAGAAAACTCTTCTTTTCTTTTGTTACATGTAAGAGAGAGTAGTAAGCAGTTATTAAATAATTCCTAAAGGGGTTATTCTTAATATTATATATTTAATAATATTAAATCAAATTTAATATTATTTAAATTTAATATTATTAAATAACATATATTAAATCATATATATATTTACATAAAATTAGTTAATTAATAAATTAAATATTACATATTTAATTTAATTTGAATCATATTCAAATAATATTCTATCACATAACTTATAGTTTCAATATAGTTATATTCATATTAAATTCGACCTATAATTTTTATATAAATCTTTTTTATAGTAATATAAAGTATAATTTAAATCTTATTAAAAATTAAACTTTATATTATAATGTATCTATATACCTTATATTAATTGTATCATATACAATTTTTGAGATAAGTAACATATACAATTAATTTCTTTATTTAATTTAAACATTTCAAATTAATCCAAAATTTATTGATTCTTATTCAAAAACTCTTATTGAGCTAGCAAAAGGACTTTGTGGACTTATAGTTTAGAAGCTCTAATGATACGAGGTTAATTAATTAAACTCCTTAATTAAATTAATCAATATTCATTAACTGTGGGTCACTCCACTAAAGACCTATAGTTGCACTCTTCCCATTATAGATATAATTATGTGTCCATAGATATAACCAATCTATAGTGAGTTAACCCTTCACAAATGCCCGTAACTAGAACTTAGTCAAATTATCGTTTTATCCCTGTAGTTACATATAACTTCTTAAGTACAACTGATCCCTCTAATGAATAAACAATTTATAGTCCAACTATAAACTAACCCCTCTCAGGCCAATAAAAGAGTAGGGCCCCATTGTTCAAGACCCTGAATGAGCAATTTATCTACTTACCCTAAATATGGGAAGGAGTAAATTTCATATTGTCTATCTCCCTACTCAGAAAAATCCCCAAAATGGTAGACTTATTAAGTCGGCGATATAGTCACTCTCATTCATATAGATCAAAGGATTGTCTTTATAGACAGGAGTTCATAGCTCACTTAGGATTCAGGTCGAGTCACCTATGATCATTCTATGAAATGTTAATTTCTTCAATTAACAGCGTTATAAAGAGAAATTAAACATTTCATAGTCCAATCTTATACAAACTCTTTGCATAAAACTCTTTGCATAAGATACCCATACTTGTATGTCTCCACATGAATGATTAAAATCAAATCATTTGTAACACTTTACAACCCTTGTAATAATTACAAAGTGAGTTGTATTCGTAGTGTTACCAAGATAAGTCATCCAACCTTATCCTATATTACAGACCTTTTTGGTTTTTACTTAAACATGATCCAACCTTGTATGTCAACCACCTACATGTTTAAGTTTACATAAAATAACCACAAACCTTAGTTTATTGGATTGAGTTACTACGCAAATAAATAAAATAACTAATTATTTTATTGAATAAATAATTTGTATTTACAAATATTACAAACTACGAGAACCTTAAGAGATTTAGGATACCAGTCCCAACAAAATCAATGTAATCTAATACTCAAATAAAACATACCATATGTTTAACTCAACTCCAATATCCTCCTTTTTGGAGGAATATTATGTATATGTAACAAAATTACTGAAAAATACTACAAAGCGCAATGTATAAACTAGTAAAGCTATATAAGTGCACTTATTTCTCAAAATTTATGGTTCTTCAAGGCCTAATATTCTTCATCATCTTTTTGAGATCACATGATATATCATTTTCCACATCGAGTGAAGGAACCACCAGAAGAGTATTCAATGATATATCATCTTTCATAAAAGATCTTTTATGTACAAATTGATGCAATTTTGCTTTATGGTTTATTTGCAAGCTAATGCAAAATTTATCATCTCAGTTTCTTTTTAAGAAACTATTTTGCTTTTGAAATCTTTTCAAGAGTTTCTGCTCAAATTATTAACATAAATGTATATATGGTAAATCTCAGATTGTGATTTCTTTATAAAAGGATATGGACAAATATTGAATAGGATAATTATATCACATTCGTCCTGATTGTATCAATTCATAAAGTGATCTCTGTAACTTTATTGAATATAATTCCCAGGAACTTGATTTATATGTTTTAGGTATCTTAAATACTTCTGGGATTCTCATATAAATTTCATTTTCAAGAGATCCATATAAATATGTCATCACTACATCCATAAGATACATGTCCAGACTTTCATACACAGTCAGTCCAATTAAATATCTTAATGTAATTGTATCCACCACTAGAGAATATGTCTCCACATAATCAATATCAGGTCTTTGTGAAAAACCTTGTGCAACTAGTCTTGCTTTATATCTTGTGATCTTATTATTTTATTTCTTTTTCTCACAAATACTCATTGGTATTCTATAGGTTTGTCACCTTCTGGTGTTCGGACTACTAGTCGAAAAACCTAATTAACGTTTTGAAACTGAGTAATTAATTTTGCCTCAATTGCTTATTTGCACTAAAGCCAATCTTTTCTATGTCAACATTCTTCAACTGATTTTGGTTCAAAATCCTCATTTTCAGATATAATATCAAGAACAACATTATATGTAAAAATAGTGTTGTCGATAACTACATTAGCTCAGCTCCATCTTTTTCCTATCATGACATAGTTTATTGAAATCTCATTATTATCTTTAGGTATTTCACCTTCTTCACTTGTCAAGGATTTTTTCATGAGTATTTACATCTTGAATAAGGTCCTTTTGGCTATTGAATATTTTTCTTTTTCGAGGGTTTTTAACTTTGGAACTCACTTGTCTACCACACTTTTGATGTGCTCCAGACTCATTAGTGACAACTTGCTATGCTAGGATATCAATTTTTGATGGAGCATTTACAACTAATATATATGATTTAGTTACTTTCTTAGCATCTATAAATGCATGATGTATCATAACTTGGTGTTACCACAAGTGCACGAGTCAAGTTATAGTTAAAACGACTTGAAAGGCTGAGTATCGTCCTTAGGGAATTGGTTTGATTATCCTTTTGGCTATTCAGAGATCTTTTCAATTTTATTTAGGGAACCGAATTGTAATGACATTTAAACTAAACTAATCTAAGAAAACAATTAAAAGTGATAGAGATATGGAAATTATCAACTAAGAGTTGTTTTAGAGAATAGATTTCATCAAATGTATTATTAAACACAATTACTCGACTCTTGAAGTAATTAACACAACAACTAGATCTAAAAGCCTTTTATTCGAATTGAATCTTTCAAAAGCAATATTTTCTTTTCCTTATAATTACTAATTTCTTGAAACTAAGTGATTAAACAAAGCATTAAGAACCTTCATCAACAATCTCTACCGTTATCCAACTACTTTATGTGTTTTCAAACGATATTTGAACATGCACAATATAATTTAAACATACTTTCTCAAGCAAGATTTAAATCATAGAATCATTCAAATGTTGATCAAACATTCAAAAGCATTAAAAACGGTCATGCTAGAAAACATAAATGCAAATTAACATTCAAGAAGGAAAGTGTTATACAATTTAAATATAAGAATTCGTCTACCCCTAAAACTATGAGGAATTTAGCCTAACATGGCTTCCATAGACAAAACCCACATTAGAACAACAAAATACAGTAAATAAACCAAAAATAAAGAAAGAGAAGAAGAGTTATTCGGCTTCCAAGCTCGTCTTCGGGGTGGATTTGACCTTCCAACGATCCTCAAACTTTCTGGCATCATGGAATCTTTATATCTTGCACTAAACTCTCACTCTAAATCTCCAATTCTTAAAATCTTGATGTAGAAGTTGCCTGAGGAGCCCCCAATATTTAGAAAATCAGATGCTTGCTCAACAAGAACTTTCCAAAATTACAGCTTTTTTATTTATTTTTGGAAAAGCAGCGTAGCTGCGCTCTAAGAATTTTTGCTGGTGATGGTTTAATTATTAATTTGCTTTGAGAGTAACCATCACATGATCTGAATTGAAGAATCTTCTGACTCTTCAATGAATGTCCATGTGAATTCTCAATAATTCTTCTCATCATAATAGACCTTGGATGACCCAATTGTCATGCCAAATAGCAAATATAGTTGGATTCATGAACTTTTGATTCATTGTTGCATATGTTTATATTACTCGTAAATGAGTAAATATAATCCTGAATATAAAGTAGACAACTTTTCTAATATCCATTTTTCATGTGAGACAGTAGATATAAAGTTGCTCTATATTATTCTTACTATCAGTCTCAATATGATAACCATTGCAATGTATATCTTTAAAACTCATTAAATTTCTCTTTGACTTACTAGAGAACAAAACATTATCAATTGTAAATTTTGTTTCTCTAGGCAAACATATATTTGCTTTTCCAAAACATTCAATCGAGTTTGCAGGACCTAAGTTTAATTTTATTGACTTTTTTCTTTAATCATTATCAATTTTAAGAAATATTTTCGGCTTTTAAGTATACTGTGCATCATTGCACTATTTGTCAAACATATATCTTCGTTATTCATCCCGAAGCTAACCAATAATTGAGAAATATTCATGTTTCTTCATAAAAATAACGACAACAATAAGTAATGAGCCATAATAATAAACAAAATAGAAAATGTAAAATTAGACTTTAACAAGTAAATGCGAAAGAAAACATAACAAAATATTAAATATTTTCATAACATTTGTTGCTTCTACAATGATTCAGATGAATTTGCAACATCTAAATATTTCATATTTTCAAGATTAATTCATCTTTTCAGAAGATTTGCAAAGTTTCCACACATATTGTTCCAATTTTCATTTATTGAGACATTTTAATTTCTAGAAGAAATTAAATATACAACAGGTACAATACACATGTCCTTTCTATATCACATCTAAAATGTTGAACTTTCCTTTAATCATCATATTATATGTGGCTTTCGTGAAAATTTGGATGATTATAACGATCACAATGAAAATAATACTTATATTTTCCTCTACCATGGTCATGACCTCAAACTACGACCACGATTATTTAAAATTCACAACATTCACTTCAAGGAATGGTGTTGTTCCAGTTGGTTGAGGTTCATAATTTTTCATTCACAATAATAAAAATTCACAACATTCACTTTAGGGAATGTTTTTGCTCTAGTTGGCTGAGATTCATGATTTTTTTTTAAATCAATAATTTGTTAGTTCGTTCAGCTTCGAGAATACATGAAACGAGTTCAAAATACTTTTAAAACATTTTCTCGATATTGCTAATTCAGGAGCATATTCAAGACATAAATTGTAGAAAATGTCTTAATTACCATCTTTGCATCAGTAACTTTCTCTCCATATAATTATAATTTTGAGCTAATTTTAAATAATGCGGAGTTGTAACAACTTACTGATTTGAAGTCTTGGAGCCTCAAGTGCATCCATTCATAACGAGTTTTAGGAAGAATAATTGTTCTCATACATTTATAGCACTCAAGACAAATAATTATTACCATTACAATCAAATGATATAAATTCTAATTTTGTAAAATTTTTCATGGTAATACCATCACAAAATATTGTATTTATATTAGAAATTTAATATATGCAAAATAACATTTAATTTATTAATTATAACAAAAAGGGAAAAAATGACAACCTTTAGAACCTACTTAAGCCAGGGATGTAACAGAAGTTCACGCTGATAACGTATTGTAAAATCGAGGAGCAAAACGAAACACATGAGGAACATGAATATCGAGAAAATATAATATTAAAATAAATATAATATATTATGATAAAATAAATAAATAATAAAATCTAAATATTATAAAACTAAAATAATGGAAATAGGAATTTCTCTGGGAAATTCTCTCTTTTAATCTCACCAATTTGTGTAACACCAACATTCATCAAATGCCACTACTTATAGGCAATTTGGCAAGTAGGAGGCGAAAATACATGGCCACAAAAGATGTGTGATTATGAAACACATGGAGTAATGGAAGAATGATACTTAGTTTCTTAAAACCGCTAAGTATGAGCATCTAATATTTGTATCTAATATTTATAATATAATCAACGTAATTAATTTATTGTTATTATCTTTATTCATCGAAATCAATGACATGTACAAAATCATCAAGCTTTATAGGAAAAATCCGCGACTAAACTTATTATTATTCTTTAAATCTTGAAAAAGATAACAATATTGTGAAATTGAGGAGCAAAACAAGGCACAACGAGAATATGAATACCGAAAATTATAATATAATAAAATAACAAAAATAGAAATAGAAAAATTCTCCAAATTCTCTCCAATTTTTTTGGATTTCTCACGAATTTGCACTTCTCTACAAAATCCACAAATGACCAATTATTTATAGGGATTTTGGAAACTAAGATGTGGCACACTTGGACAATAAGCTTTGGGTTGTTGTATGATACATGGTCGACACATGGGGTAATGGAGAAGTGACATTTGGTTTTTGGACACTAAGCATGGGCATCTATATTACACTTAATTTTGCAATATTTATAATACTCTCCCTTACATGTCTATTATATATATGAAATATGCCTCGTTAAAACCTTACTGGAAAAAATTCAATGGAAAAAAACCTAGTGAAGGAAAAAGAGTACATATTTCCTATAATCTAATATTCATAGAAGGATCCAATATATTTGCTCAACCTCATGAAAACATCACTTGAGATCTCTGAAGTGCCGCATTTTAATGCTGTGAACTAGTTTTTCAAAAGTTGCAATTGGTAATGATTTTGTAAAAAAGTCTGCCAAGTTATCCTTCGAACAAATTTATTATATTGTGATGTCACCATTTTCTTCAAGATCGTGAGTGTAGAAAGGCTTTGGTGAAATATGCTTTATTTTATCTCCTTTAATATATCCTCTTTTAATTCAGCTATACATGTTGTGTTGTCCTCATATAATTTTGTTGGAAGACTTCTACAAGAAGACAAGCCACATGTTTCACGAATATGTTAAGTCATTGATCTTAGCCATACACATTCTCTGCTAGCTTCGTGAATTGCAAGAAGTTCAATATGATTTGAGGAAGTAGCTGTTATAGATTGTTTCACTGATCTAAAAAAATTTTCTCCATATACTAAGTAACTTGTTTAAGATCTAGCTTGTATGGGTTAGGTAAATAACATGCATCTTCACAACCTACTAAATCACAATTAGATTGATTAGAATAAAATAAATCAATGTAAGCTAATTCTCAAATAAAACATATCATATGTTTAACTCTACTCCAATATCCTCCTTTTGGAGGAATATTATATATATGTAACAAAGTTCCTGAAAAATACTACAAAGTGCAATGTATAAAAGTAAAGCTATATAAGTATACTTATTTCTCAAAATTTATGGTTCTTCAAGACTTAATATTCTTCATCATCTTTCGAGATCAAATGATATATTATTTTTCACATCGAGTGAATGAACCACCATAGGAGTATTCAATTATGTACATAATCCATAAAAGATCTTTTATGTATAAATTAATGCAATTCCATTTTATGCTTTATTTTGCAATCTATGGCAAAACTTATCATCTTAGTTTCTTTTTAAAGAAATTCTATAGCCTTTGAAATCTCTTCAGTAGTTTCTCTGCTCAAATCATCAACATATATGTATATATAGTAAATCTCATGTTGTAATTTCTTTATAAAAGAATATGGACAGATAGGGTAAATTTTGTACTCTCGTACCAACAAACATTGAATAAGATAATTATATCACCTTTGTCAGGAATGTTTTATAAGAATCTCTATGATATATATAATTATAATACCTTTAATCCTTCATAGATTTTTGTAAATAATATCATTATTAAGATTTTTTATATATGTGGTATGATTGCATCTATAGGATTTATATTAAACTTTTTATACTTAGATAAATTAGATATCTCATGGTATTGTATATCAACCATTAGAAAATATGTTTTCCCATAATCAATACTAGTCTATTGTGAGAATTATTGTGAGATTCATCTCGCTTTATATCTTGTGACTTCAGTCTATTTGTTTTTCTTACAAATACTCCACATGTATCCCACATGTTCGGAAGTGTCTGATGTCTGGAATACTAGTCCTCACGATTTAAAAAATGAGTTTATTTCTATTGGATTGTTTCTTTCCACATAAGTTAATCCTTTCTATGTCGACATTTTTAATACTCACTTTTAAAACCTAAATTTGGATATTTTATTTAAATCGAATATAAATGGATCAAATAATTTAGCGAGGTCCCCTTAAACAATTCGTCCAAAATCTCATGAAACAATCAAAACAACGGAAAATAATAAATAAATAAATGAACATATGAATAAATGCTGCTACCGTACATAATCATCGGTCATCTAAGATGGGGAAGCGACAACAACTGTTCCATGGCATGGTCACGGATTCTGCTTGTCATACGCATGTCCATCCCGTCCTTTACCTGAGAAAATCAGAGAAAAGGGTGAGTAACAATAATTAGTAAGAAACTCACTGCTGTTGTTATTCTTTTATCTTGTGCACCCGTGTACCCAACATACGCATAGGCATAAGCATAGGTAGCGACCTAAAGGTACGCAGTGTTCCCGAAGGTCACAGTTGTAAATATAAACATAGGTAGTGATCCGATGGACACCTTGTCATAATCATATTCATATTAGGGGTACAGTAACATAACTTAGCATAGCCAGTCAATGCGATAGTACATTCCATATACTAGCCAAAATTCATATAGTAACCATAATTAGCCATTGAGCATCAATATAGGCTAGATTCAGTAGTATGTTCCTTACCTGAGAATGCTGACCAAAAACTCCCAACTTTGGATTCAATCTCGACCTTCTCCAATGTCCTCTCGAACAAAGATTAAGAAACAACACAAGGGTATCATAAACTACACCCACAAGGTACTCAACCAAGGTAAAATAGCAAGGGAACCGATTCTTACCAAGAACCTACCAAGACCCACGAATCCGGCGAGGGGCTGCCGGCGGCAGTTGTGGAACGTGGCGAAAGACCAGCAGCGGCCGAAGGCTGCCGGGCGAACACTGTTGGAGGTGATCGGCGGGAGAAATAGGCCACGGCCGCGAGCTCCACCCGAGCGAAACGAAGGCGTCGCGAAACCGGGAGACGACGACGGACGGAGGAGGAAGAAGGCGACGACGTCTATCGCTGGCGAAAGGAGGGTGAGAGGCGCTACCAGCGGACAAAACGATAGGAGGAAGGAGAGGGAGAAAGAGAGAAAATAAAAATAATTTGTTTTTCCTTTACTCTTTTTTTAACTTACCACGCAAACCAAGGTTTAATAAATAACCAAAAACAAATATTTTCCTTTCCCAATCTCAATTAATTTCCCCCTCTTTTCTCAATTTAAATTAAATTTCCTCTTTTTCCCAATTCAAATTAATTCTCCTCCTTTTTCCTTTTCCTCTTCCTTAAATAAATAACACTTTTAAAAACCCAATCTTTCCTTTAATATTATTTTTTTTTCTAATTTTTCCAAATTTCTTATTAATCTCGAAGGTTCCACGCTTAACTCAATTAAAAGGGGGGGGGGGGGGGGGGGGGGGGT
>QLSR01000256.1:952818-987737 GCA_031780015.1 Citrullus colocynthis
AAAAAAAAAAAAAAAAAAAAAAAGAATTTAGAATGACATTTTTTATCGCTGTCATTTTTCCCGTAAGTTGATGGAGTTGACGGGAAAAGTGACAGAATGCCCAAATACACGCTGTTGACGGGAAAAGTGACAGAATGCCCAAATACACGCCAACTTTCGAAAAATTTGGGCATTCTGCCACTTTTCCTGTAAGGTTTCTAACATGATTTTACGGAAAACCTTACGGGAAATACACGAGAATGCTCTAATTCACGCCAACTTTCGGAAAATTTGGGTATTCTATCACTTTTCTCGTAAGGTTTCTAACATGATCTTACGGGAAAAGTCACAAAATGCCCAAATTTTTCAAAAATTCGCGTGTATTTTGGCTATTTCTCTCGATATTGCTACTTCATGAGCATATTTAAGACATGAATTGTAGAAAATGTCTTCTTCAGCACATTTTTGCACCAGTAACTTTCTCTCCACATAATTACAATTTTGAGCTAATTTTAAATAATACGAAGTTGTAACTACTTACTGATTTAACATCTTGAAGCCTCATGTGCATCCATTCATAACAAGCTTTAGGAAGAATAAATATTTTCTGATGATCATGTTTTTATGGCATTTAGGTGTATTTCAGCATCAAACACTCATATCAAATACTTATTACCATTAATATCAAAGGCTACAAATTCTAATTTTGTAAAATTTGTCATGGTAATATTATCATGTACAAAATATTGTATTTAGATTAAAAATTTAATATAATGCAAAATAACATTTAATTTATTAATTATAACGAAGAGGGAAAACCAACATACCTTTAGGACCTACCTTTAGCGGGGAAACGATAGAAGCTCGTGCTGATAACGTGTTGTGAAATTGAGAAGCAAAACAAGGCACAACATGAACAACTACCAAAAATTATAATAGAATAAAATAAACAAATAAAATAAAATAACAAAAATAGAAATAGAAAATTTTCTCAAAATTCTCTCCCATATTTTTGGATTTCTCACCTGTGCACTTATCTACAAAATCCACAATGACCACTTATTTTCAGGGATTTTGCGAGTAAGATGTAGCACACTTAACACTAAACATGGGTTGTTGTATGACATATAGTCAACATATGAAGTAATAGAGAGGTGATACTTGGGTTTTGGACACTAAGTATGAGCATCTATATTACATCTAATTTACGATATTTATAATAAATAAGATGTTTTATCTATTAAATGAAACTTAAATTTAAATGCCTTTACCAAAAAATAAAATAAAATTTTAAATGCCTTTATCAAAAAAATAAAATGATATATATTTTTTAATAAGAAAAACGAATAAACAACGTAGGACTAACAAAAGCCACAAATCAATGGAGGGAAAAACACAATCAAATTTCGAAATGGAAAAATGAAAATTGAGTTTTTATGAAACATATGAACATTGTATTTAAAAACAATAATATCTGTTTTGGCTGCATATGCATGTGAAAAGATCTCTGTATTCTATGAACTTTGATCGCATGTGAACACTCATTGCACAATAAAAAAATAATAATAAAAATAAAAAAAAATGAAACAGAAATTAGGAAAATACTTTTCTATTTCATCCAATTTCTATTTAATTTTTAGATTTCAAAATTACTCTTCAAATTTTGAAGAAAAAAAAAAAAAACAAATAAGCAATTTATCATTTCTAAACAAGTTAGAATATCTATTATTTGTATTAAATTTTGACCTTTTATTGCTTTATTATTATTTTTTTTATGTTTTGTATATTTTTCTACAATATAATAGAAATGTCAATTCATCTCTTATTTTGATGTCAAACTAATGAAAATATAAAAATATTGACAAAAAATTTAATAACATTGTTATTCCATTTTTATTCTTAGACTTTCAATAAAATTTAAATTTAAGTTCACATTCTTAGTTTGAAGTTGATTTTAATGGAAATTGTTTAAACATCTTTAATAATTTTGGAAAAAAAAACACATAAGCTAAATCTATTGTCAAAATTTATCCTTATACATTTTTAATAAAAAAATTATTTTAAATAAAAAAATAGTTAAAAATATTTATAAATATTAAAATATATCTATGATAATATATATAAATACTTTAATTTATTTTCTTATACATAAAAACAACGGGCTTATTTAGACTAAATATAAAAGTTGAATGAAAATGATATTTTAAAGAAAAGTAGTAGATGGAAGATTTTGGTAATGGGAGGTGGGCGAGTGTGGGGGAAGCGCTTGGGAAAGCGAGTAAGGAAATAAAGGAAAGAAGACAAAAATGAAGAAGCAAAGGAAGAGAGGGTTCTTTATCAGAATAGCTGGCATCAAAATGGCATTTTGGGAAGATGATAACAAAAATACAAATCAACACATCCATTCCCCCTCTCCTTTTTTTTAGACTTATGACACCTATCAAAATTCATCTCTCATTTATATATATATAAATTTCTAAACACAAAACTTAATAATAATTAACATGCATTTCAAAGAATTATTAGTGTATAATAAATTTTAAATACTTTAAACTCGTATTTAATAAGTTTCGAAATTTGTATTTTTTTTTTCAAATAGTGGGTCCTTGACCTATTTCACATAAAAACCAACATTTGTTGCAAATTTATTAGACACAAAATCGAATGTTGAAGAACCTATTTGATGTTTTAAAATTTTAATAACATGTTATACACGAAATTAAAAGATAAGAGTCTCACTTGTAATTTGACATTTCTTTTAGGATAGCGCTTGAGATTATCTACCAAGATATATGGTATGTTTATGTTCAGAGAAGTGTTTAAGTTAGTAAATTCCAATTTTTAGTTGAACAATTTAAAGGGATAAATGAAACTAAATACGTGATTTGTACATTAAGCCGTGCACAACATTGTTGTGTGGTTATTGAATATACTATTATTCAGCATAATGATTGAACACAATGTAAAAACATGTGACGTAAAAAGTAAGTCATCTACATAAAATAAAAACACTCAAAATTTTATTTAATGCACGCCACATCTCTTGTCTCGTTACTTATTTTATTTACCTTTTTGTGATATGTCATGTCAAATCACAAATCATGCAGCAATCAACTATTACCATTCAAATAACAATATTACTCACTAAACATTGTAATCAAAGTTGAACGAAACTTTTTTATTTTTTATTTTTATATATATATATATATATATTTTTTAATCTACATTAGACATTCATTTTACCAAAATTAAGGTGAATTTATAAATTTACAAAATATTCTTTTTTTAAAAAAAAAACACAAGACTTTCAAAATACTATTTGATTCACACGTTTCGAAATACTACACATTCGGGAGATGTTGGAATTAACTTAAAAAATAAATGTTTTTCAAACTTTCATTTTTATTTAAACACTCTTAATAAAAAAAATCTTTAAAATAAAGATATCAATGACTTCCAAAATTCATTTTAAGTTGTGGTTAAACACTTGTATTTCTTTTAAAATAACTTATTTTTTAAATTAAACACTTGAAAAAAAAATTCCAAACACACCCTTAGTCCTTAAATTTTAACTTTGGTTCCAATTTAATCCACAAGCTTCAAATGTTAAAATATTACTCTTGAAATTTAAGTTTTGTTTCAATTTGATTCCTATATTTTAAAATTTAAACTTCTAATATTAAATTCTTTTTCAGTCATGGCACTAATATCTATTATTTAATTTAAAATAATGATAAATTAAAATTAAAAAATTAAAGTTTTAATAAGGATGAAAATAGTGAAACTTAATTAATGATAATTATATTAATAAATATTAACACCAAAGACAAAAAGTAAATATTTAGTAAAAAAATAAAATAAGATTAAAATTATAAATCTTGAAATTAAGACTTAAATGTATGAATTAAAATGAAGCAAACTAGAAACTTAAAACGTGTAAAATATATTGAAATCTATTAATCACATGTAAACTATACTCAAAACGCCAAAAAGGTATTTATCTATAATAATAATATTAATTAAAAAAAATGATTAGATAATGACGTGGTAGAATTGGTGTAAATTCGAAACCAAACCGCCATTGTTTGTGTTTATATAAATCGAAAGTGAAGCCCATTTTTGCAGGTGATGAAGCCTTCTTCTTCATCGTCTTCCTTTCTCAGTTTTCTCTCAATTTTCTCTCTGAGAGGCTAACGGAGGAGCCATTTGAGGCTCTGAAATGTATGTGATTTTTTGGAATCTGCTTATCGACGGCGAGAAAGTGACGGTGAGGGAGTGGGAAAAGGAGAGATAAAATTTATAAAAAAAGATAAGATCCGATTTTCAGTTTCAAATTATCAAAAATTCAAATCCATTCACATCTTTTATCCAAATCCAAATCCAAATCCAAATCAACTTTTCTCGGATTTCCATATCTTAGACGGAAGAGATCAATCAAGAAGCATAAAAAGGAACGATCCAAATTCCAAACCATCCAGAGAGAAGAAAATTCCAGGCAAGTTTAAATTTCTGTTTATATTGTTAATTTCAGATTCAAATAGAGACGAAATACCTATCGGATCTTGTTTCGATTGATCTGAATTTCTGTAGCAATTGAATTTGAAACAGAGCTTGATTGAAGAAGACAACAATGGCGGCGAAAGTGACAACGATTACGAAGGTGATATCCGGCATGGAGCAGACGGCTCCCGTGACGCAGCATAACAGTCAAGTGATGGACGTGGAGTCTGTAAAATGCGAGTGCTGTGGATTGACGGAGGAGTGTACTCCGGCGTACATCAGCCGTGTACGGGAGAGATACGAAGGGCGATGGATTTGTGGACTCTGTGCGGAAGCTGTGAAAGACGAGTCTCTGAGATCTCAGAGCAAAATCACTACCGGTGAAGCTGTGAAGCGGCATATGAAGTTTCACAAAGCATTCAAATCTTCAATTCCTCCTCAGAATCCAACTGAAGATTTGATTTCCGCTATGAAACAGCTTCTCCGACGATCCCTGGACTCTCCAAAGAAGGACACCTCACGATCGCTTGGCCGTTCAAATAGTTGTTTCTCCGCCATTCCGGACCGGCGGAATCATTATGATTAGACGTCGGCCGCCGTTCACGGCGGTAATATGAAAAATAGAAGTGTTAGGTTTAAATTACGGACGTAAAAATTTTTGCTAGGGCTTTTTAATAATTTTTGGATTCTGTTGTTTATTATTCTTGGAGAAAAATTCTTGCATTGATTAGTGATCTCAAACGAGATTTGAGTTTTGCACTTGCATGGCTACAGGCATCTTTAACTCGATCTTATTTCTTTATTTAAATTAGTACGATTATTCTTTGATATTAAACAATACATTTTAAAAAATCTCAAATACGGGCAAAATTATAGTTTTTTTGGGGGGAATATGTTGAAATTATGTGCTCTCTAAAACTTCTATCCAATCATCTCTTCGAATTTTGAAACAATTTTATAGCAAGTGAGATAATATCAAATGAAGAATGATTATGCATCTAATACAAAAAATACAAAGATACAAAACCGAACAATAACTTATTAATCTAAACTTTAGAGCCAATCAGTAATTTAACACCACCAAATTCATAACTAACTTCAATCATTTGCTCGATAGAAGTTTGGACAAGGTCTGCATCTCGACCTCTATACTAGTTGGTGCTCATCTCATGAGGAGTGCACATTGCTCGACTGCCAATTTTCCTTCTATCTATATCGTAGGTTAAATAATTTTCTTTTCACATATTTGTCAATGGTTGATAAGAACTTTATGTTTAAAGGATTGCAGAATAAAACGAAGGAACTAGGACTTCACTAGAAGATATCAATAGATATGGCATGCTCGTACAGACAAGTTTACAGTAATTAACTATGGTATATGAAATTAATTTTAAATAATTGCCGTATATAAAACAGATTGCAAGTCTTAAGCTTTGTGTAATCAAATGGTTTATGACGTCCTACCATCAACATCATAACCACCCCACAATCATGGCCGCCAAATTGCCACGTTATGCTTTTCCTCTCGCTTTTTTTTTCTCTTTTTTAAAAAATTTTTTAAAAATTTTTTTAACATTCTAATTTACCCCTCAAACTAATAATGGTATCAATCTAAACTTACACCCTCATAATGGTATCAATTTAAACTTACACCTTCATAAGTGTCAATTTACACCTTTCAGATTTAGTTTGAAAAATAGATGTTTAAGTTTTTCTAAATCATTATAAAAGAATCGATTTAAAACCTTTATTGAGACTAATATCGTTAATGAATAGTGTAGACTTAATTTGAATGGACAATTTTCAAAGAAATCTTAATTGAGAGTCTAATTTGATTCACTTAAGTAAGTATAGGATTTAATTGATAAAAAAATAAATCTCAAATGGTGTTTATCTAAATAAAATATAATAGAGAGTTTAAATTGATGTGTATAGATTTTTTATTTAAAACTTTTTACACCCGTTTGTGTATTAATGTGCAAAGGGGCAGTGTGTTGTTAATAAGGGCTGCAACTCGTATGCTAAACCCTTTAATGTATCAGGTTGGCTATTTTTCATTAAATTTGGTGAAAGCATTCACTATGTGCAATCCAATACTCCATCAAAGTTCGCATCTATCTCAAGATATATTATCGACAAAAAATCAAAGATGTAAAAAAGAAAAGAGAAAAAAATCTTCTTTGGATTTGGGCGATTGGTAGAAACTCATGAAAATTGACTCTACATGTTCCAACACGAGAAATTACTATAATTCATGTCCTCTAAATCAAGACTCCAACCACAACTGACATGAGGGTCTTTAAATCGGCCTTCCCATCTCAACAAAACTTATGATTTTACCTAAAATAAATGCAGGAAAAAGGGGGGGAAAAACAGACCCAACTGGAAAATGCATATTCAAACACAAACACATGGTATAGTTCCTCTTTCTCCTCCCTTCCCCCCAAGCACTAGTATAGTTAGAGGTTGTTTTAGAATCACCCTAATTATGGGAGGTGTAAGTATCTTCAGCCAAAATAATTTTTATTAAATAATAAACTCAACTCAATTATGAAACATTTGAGTTGGGTTGAAGCGCTTTTAAGACCCTAATACGAATGTTTGGGTTGTAAGTTTCTTTAACCTAAATAACCCTTATTAAATAAAGAATTCAACCTAACTCAACAACAAAGCATTTAAATTGGATTTGTTCGGATTACCCAAGACATTTATTTAAATTGTTTCTCTAAACAGAAGTAAAATGTATTTAATTATATCATATATTGAATTACAACTCAATTTTAATTTCTATTAGGAAAGTTTTCTTTCTAAACTACTATATTCTAAAAGTTGGTCGAGAACAAATTATCCAGAAAAATAATAAACATTATGATTAATCTTTATCCTAAGTAAATATATATATATATATATATATATATATATATATTAAGTAAAAATATATATATATAAACTTTAATAATAAACTCATGTTAATTTAAGTGAACCCATGAACTAACCCAACATATAAAACTTTCATTTATTCAAATCTAACTCAATTTAGCCTCTTATAAACTAGTCTTGAAGAAACCTAATGGGTTAAGTTGGGTTGGGTTGATCGAGTTTTTCGAACACCCCTAATCTCTTATAAAGTAGTCCGGGAGAAACGGCCCAATGCATGTGCTCTACTAGGTTCTCTGGCAGGATCAAGATAAGGAAAGAAGAAGGAAGAAAGAGAAAAACAAAGTTGAGGAGGGATAGGACCATGGATGAAGATGACAGTCCAAGGGCCAATGGTGGTTGAAACACTAGAACCACTTGTAAACAATGAAAAATATGTCCAATCATTTAGTAGAAGAGATAAAAGACAAAGGGTGGTTGGTACAAAGGCACATGAAAAGGGCATCCCCAACCAGCCCCACCACCCTATTCTGTGTTATTCTTATTATGCCTAAGAAACCAACACCTTATGGCAACTGTAGACAAATTAAAATAACCTTATTCATTGTGTGAATCAAAGAAAGGCCCTGACTTGGTCTTTGATCTTATCGCCTAAGTATTCTTTTGCCTTTTCTAACCCTTATCATCCTCTAGAAGTTTCTCCACTTTTTTTCTTTTTTATAATGGTAAAAAGAATTTAAGAAGTGATTTAATTTCTTTTAATTTGAGATTGTTATTGCTAATTTATGTGATTTAATGAGTTTAATCTAGTAAATTATAGGAGACCGAGTCACAAGAACAAGTTGGGAAGAATTTTGGCATAAAATGGTGCAAAGATCCAAATCGAAGGACTCTACGGTCAAGGATGCAAAAAAATAAAAATGAAAAAAGAGGCAAGAATTTAGTAGAGGATACCGATGAGGTGCTTCGCAGCACAAGGTGCAGTATTTCAAAAGTAAAAATCCACCGCCACAAGAGAATGGTTGAGAACTTAAGACAAAAGACTGAAAGAAAGCAAACAAAATCACAATATTTAGACATCATGTGGTTATTTGTTTACTTTTTTACTTACGTAGAGTTACTTGTTCTAAATTTTTACATTAAAAGGTATAGATTCTTAAAAAACAATCATATCTCTATGTTTCAATTATTTTTCCAAGTTCCAATCTGTTCAACCCAAATATATGCATACAAACAAATCTAGATTTCCCAATCTCAAGTTACCCTTTATAATTGGGCAGACCAAAACGCAATCACTTTTTTTTTTTTATTTTCTTTTTTTCGTGGGGTTCATTAGCTAGAATTGACTATCAAACAGCTAGGACGCAAATAAATTGATGATTAGGTGTTTGTCTGTGTCAAATCTCTTCGTAGTGCGACGTGTGAAAGAGTTGGTTTACAACATAATCATTAGCTGTCTTATCAAGTTTGCCTACTATATAGAAAGTGCTACTATTTCCAAATTTCTCATCTATATGTAAGATTTCAATTGATTTCTTTTTCACCATTGATTCTTTCCAGTCAAAGTCAATAATATTAACAATAACAACCACAATAATAAAAGTCTAATATTTTTAAGTTTTTATCACGGTTGAAATTTCCATATCCTCTTGTACCTTGTCAATTACAGAAGAAAAAAGAAGAGGAAAAAGTGGTTTTTAATTTTCTTTTAAATATTTTTTTATAGCTTTTAAAATTTTATTTTAATTTATACCATTTTTGAAACGTAATCACTTGCTGAATTAATATTTTTCTAAAGAAAGAAACATAATATCTTACGACTTTGACTTCGTTTGACGTGCTCACCTTGAAATTTTAGTTATTAATTGATCTGTATTTTATATTAGCTACTCACATCTAAATCTAATCAGCGAGAAACGGAAAAAAAAAACGTGGAAAGAGTTGAAAACCCATTGAAAAGAGAAAAAGAAAGAAAAAAGAAAGAAAAAGAAAGAAAACTCTAGAATCATTTGCAAGACATTTTTGAAAAGTATATAGAAAAAGGTTTGTACGATCATATTTATGTTTTTCATGCTCTGTTTTTATTTTTTTCTAATGATATTTACCGGCAAATCTAGTGATTTTCACTAGAGCTTATCAAGAGCTTAGCAAGTTGTATCCATTTAAATTATAAATTTTTAATTTAATCAAATTAGATCTTAAGCTTAAACAAGTATAGCAATTTTCATCTTGATTCAATTTATGCTAATTTGTCTACTAATTTTGAAAAACAAAAACAAAAAATGTAAAAATTTTCATAAACTCATTAATTTCAATAAAATAAAGTTTCACATAAAAGAAAGTTTTATTAATGTACAAATTAACCATTGAATTACTTTACAAAAAATCATAAATTTAAACTAAAAATTAGCTCTCTCAAATTTATCAATTACATTTTGGAACATGTTTTATTATTGATCAAACATGTAAGAATTCGTTTTTAATGATTTTCGGAACAAAAAATAGTTAGAAGATTAAAATCCCAGCACTTTTTAAAGTATAGGATCAATATTGTAAGTCTAAGGTTCAAATTGATATAACTTAGACAAGTTTAGGACCAAATTTAAAATTTTCCTATTTTCTTTTCTTTAAAACTTCATTTTTTAAAAAAAGTGAAACCAGACGGAGACCAAAATTAAAAATTAAAAAAATATATATATCATTTTGGAAGGCTGTAAACCCAAAATAAAGCCCGAAAGATAGGGTTTGCTGGCTTGTAATTTAGTTGAAAACAAGTTAAAGAATCTAATATAATAATGTAAAATGGGCGAGAATTTAATTTCAGAGTGAAAATGGCTTATCTGTAAAAGAAACGGCAGCTTCCACCACATGCTTATCTGCAATGAGAAGCGACCGTCCAATTCGCCACCACTGATAGAGACCCCCATCCTATCCAGACTGAATGGCTAAACCATGTGCTGCAGCAATTGCGGCGGCCTCAGCTATCAACCTTGCAAATGATCTGGGGTTTGTGATATGTGCTTTTTATGCAAAATGGAATTATTCAGAAACCACAAACGAATCCCACTAAATTAAATAACAAAGTACATGATAAGAGATCATATCAAGCTGTCAAATCAGAATTTTGGAAGACATTTTTAATCACTAAAACGTAACCACACAAAATTTTCAAACCATTTGGCGAAAATAGACCGATGACCTGGTGCAGTAAAAAAAAAATAAATAAAAGAAAAAAAAAAGTGAGGAGCATCATTCTGTGATGTGTAATATAATATTAGCAATGATAAATTGATAATGAACGACGCATAAAGTAGCATACAGGAATTCTGATCAGGCAGCTCAATCTTTTTCTACAATCTACAGATTCAGTATCCAAAAGCTTTATATTCCACGATTTTCCATCCCTGATCATCACTTGAGAAACTGCTGAATTCTCTATCATGTCAATTAGAGAACGGTGAAGAATCAGTACCCGCGAAAAACAGCAGATCATGAAAATCACATCAACTGAATGGATGGTCGTTACCCTACACGCAGATTGAATTGCTCAGCTCCTATATACATGCCCTCCAAAGAAAATGGAGGAAATAAATCTTGTGGCAGAAGGCTTGCCGATGGAGGCACGTCCATTAACTAAATTGCTATGGCTGATCCAGATTTTTCAAGGGTACCAGTTCGCCTTCTTGTTGTTGGTTTCGGAACCTTGAATTGCTGGGGAGCCATCTTCGAAGCTTCTCAGGCCAAAACCTGGTTAAAATACGCAAACACAAGCAATCACTCGAAAGAATGTTTATTAGAGAAGACTGCGGAGGCTTTTTTTGCCCTTTCCTTGGCCCTTAGGCAAATAAATATTGTATCAGGGACTGATCAAGCAAGACTAAGGAAATTGCATAAGCAAAATATTATATTCCCTTCTTTGAACTTATCCGTCACCGGAGCCCAAAGTATCATGATAGTAAAGTAACTCCCACGATGAAGTTCTTCCAGATACTAGATGCTAACTTCACAACATCTAATAAAACCACGACTTCTGCTATTTAAGTGATAATTCATACATTTTTTATTGACCCGAACTCACTCTTTTATTAAGTTCAAATTGTGTTTCTATACTAGAAGTCAAAATCTCCTACATAAGCTCGGCAACAAAATGGAATAACAGTATTTACGAAAAATCAGATTTAAAAGATAGCAAACACATTACATTAGTTCTATAGTGAGTCATTAACTTCATTCGTCTTTTCTGAAGGGCAGACGGGGAGGAGACTTATTATCAATCCTATACCTTAGTAGAGTTCCATGATCATGACTACCACAACTATAGCGATAGATAAATACAAATGAAGTATAGTTGTGGTAGTTACAGTTGTGGTAGTTATGATCATGAAACGAGAAGATCATAACTACCACAACTATAGTATGTCCATGTGAAAAGATTCAAGAATGAAACGAGAAGATATAAGGAGCAGGTTTACTTACAGGTCTATTCTTTCATAAATTGCCCGTCGCACTGAAGAATTAAGACCATATGCTATTGAATTGAACAAGCCCTACAGCACATAGTCAAGCACAATTAGTTTGTTAATCCAACAGAAATCTAATCGTATTACATAGATTTGTGGAAAAGTTAATCGACTTAATGGTGATTAAGCTGCCTATGAATCATGCTTCCATCATTACTGGGACTTGGAACAATTATTAAAATCTATAATGACAAAACCTTGCCATTCTTTTAGATCAATGACATCTGAAAACATCCTTAAAACCCCACCGAGCATTCATAATCATAAACTCAATTTACAACTATTTCCAAAAAGAAAAAGTTGGTTACCATCAGTGAAGCCATCCCAACATCAAGAACCGACAGCCAAAAGATTTTATGACCTGGTTCAATAAAATCATGGATACGGTTGATTGTACCAAAAGCCCATGACCCTATAAGTATGAGCGGATAATATCCCCATCTGTTTAAAGCCTGTTAGATGAGAAAAGGAAAACGTGGCCAACAATTGAACGTAAATCAAAGTCCATCATGTGATTGCTTTAAAAAGGAATATTATACATGCACAAGCGTATTGTTGCAATGGATGGCAGACTAGAGTATGATTATGGATTCTGGACTAATGACAAGTCAACATTAAATCCTATAATTTAGTATTGTAGAATATTTTCCTTCATTTAGTCATTCGATTGCCCTTGAAGTTTGTGTGGAGAGAACCAAAAACAAAAGGATCATCTATCCCGAATGAAAAATAATAATAAAACTCTTTTAAAAAAAAAGTAAAATAATAATAATAATAAAAACAATCTTCATTCAGTCTACTTCTTAGGACATTCTTTTTCTCTCTCTGTCATCGTTATTCTTTTGGATCTCTCTAAATCGTATCAAAGAAATTATCAAAAATCAAACCTTCATGTCTGCTCTTGCATCTGACTGGTAAGCCCTATCTGAGATGCCAACTGCCATCTAGAAATTCCACAACCAAAAGTTTTACGAATGCAATGATGATCACAGCATATTATATTCTTCAGAAATGATTTGAGAACATACACGGGTAGCATTATTAAGCATGCGTATCACTTGAAGGTAAGTAATACCATTGTAGAGAATTGCACCCCAGAGTGGCATGTAAAATGTTATAAAGTGAACAGCCTGCAAGAAAGAATACCCTCGAGTAATAGTAGGATGAAAATGCAATCACAATAAGTTGAAGATTTATAATAAAAAGAAAGCCTTTGTCCTTTCTACTTTGCGACACCAATCACATTCTTTAACAACTTCAAGAGACAACATTTACGTACAGTGTTAGAACCTACAATGCAGTGAATTGTAAATGAGGATGAAAAATTTATTCCTTATGAGTATATTTCATGTTAAGTTTTAACACTGGATATCTAAATGTAAACCGTAAGTAGAGTGGAAGAAAACTTCACAAGTTTCCATTTGGAATTTACCCAATTATCCTGGGTTTTCAGTGCAATACACATTTTAATTGCAGTCTCATCCCAAAGGATACTTGCGTCCCAGTAACCAGTTATAACTAAAAACACACTCTCGCTTGAAGAAGATGATTCAAAGTTACACACCTTTCCTGTACGACTTGACTGTGCCCAACACCAGGTACCCACATGTCCATGGTTATTACCAATAGAACGTATAACAGTCAACACTAATGATGTTCCTGAAATTAATTTTTTTTTTAAAAAAAGGCAGTTAAATTATCATCCAAAATTATAAAAAGCTTGTTTATGAAGCAATACTAGTTGCAGACTTGCAGTAGAACTAGTTTTGGAAACCAAAAAAAAGGTTATTCAATGTGCTTGTCATAACCAATATCTAAATTGTAAGGAAAAGAAGTATAAACCAAAAGCTACATGAGATGCCACAAATGTAACAGCTGAATTCGTACCCCATACATACAAGTGAAACATAGCCTCCAAATCTTCAACGTCGGTTTTATGTCTAACAACAGTACGGTGAAGGGTGAATGCAATTGTTGTTGTCCACAAGAACGATGCCACACAAAAGAAATGAGTGCTATAGCCCTGAGTATAACAGTAAAATCCTGTTGCTGGATCCCTAAATTGAGAACAAAACCCATCAGTAACAAGTTCGGGAACTACAAAGTGAATCAATTTTGTGAAGATGACAACAGGAATCCTACCCTATCATAGTGAAGAAACTGCAAAGCATATCCTGCATCCCAATAAATTACAATTAGTAAGCAAGCATTCTGCAGCTAAACAGCTTAGCCGAAAATTAGAGGAAGTCTCTGGCTTCAGAAACTGCATTTTCCGTGTAGTTCTATATCTAATAGCAAATTTGTTCATTTCAGTTCAGAGGAAGAAAAAATCAAGCGGGGCCGAGTTCATCCTCATCACATGTTCTTGTCAATAAATAATTAGAGTAGATGGTGAAGATTCACTTTTATAAGGTATCACAGAGAATTTAAGATCAATAGCTGTCCATGTCGCTAAAGGTTATCCGTTATCTACTTTGTTCGGCGCACACGATTCTTGCGGAATTTAGCATGGTTTCACGGATATTTATGAATCACTAACAAACAGAAATCGGGGAGTTGCTCAGCCTAGAGCTGCAAAACAAAATTTATGAGATCCATCTGCAAAATACATTCCGTGCACCAAAAAATTGAAGACAAAACTAAACAGTTCGTAACTAACCAAACACTCAAAACTAAATGGAATTTGGTAAAATAATCTTCTCGCCGAAAAAAACCCTAGCAGCAACGACAAACGCTCCAAGAAGAGATCATAATCAAAATCGATGAGTTACAGCAAGGTAGAAACAATAACAAGAATCCTAAATTTCCAAGTCTACGCACATGAAGAGCAAGTAACAATGCTAAGAAATTCACGCTCCGTTAATCAAGTCTCACATTGGTTATAGCCAAGTTCAAACGAAGATTCAGTTTAGCTTAATCTTCAAGGCCGGTTGTCGAAATCAAAAAATTAGAATAAAAACCATTGATTCTCGCCGACGATATGAAGAGACAAATAAGTAGATCTGAATAATAATTAAAAAACAATAATATAACGTAGAGAAGAAGATGCGCACGGATAGGGCAAGATAGAAGACGAGCTTGTAGGAGAACTTGCGAAGTTCTTTGAAGAGGACGTAACAGAGCACTATAAATCCCGATCCCACGAACGAAAGACTGGAGGCTCCGGCGATAACCGCCGTGAGAAGTCGATCGCGGACGAGAATACTCCCGGCAACTCGCACAAGGGGTGTCATTTTTCCGGCGTCGGCACTGCTCAATTTCAACAATCTCCCGGGAGAACCACCGACGAAGAAATGAGTTATCGAATCTGAACTGTTGCGTTTTTGCCGGTTTGTAATTATACCGTTTCCTAATCGCGCCAACACGCAGAGAATTGTTGCTTCATTGTTCCTTGATCACATTCATGTCCGTCGAGTTGGTTCACGCGTTTTTATGAACCGGAATGTACGGTTCATTGTCCGGTTCAGTGTCCGGTTCAGATCGGTGATACTATCTCTCATTTCCTACCATTCCAATTCTCAATTCCCGTCATTACCCAAAATTCAAATAGACATTTATAATTACGGAAAATATCAAAATGTTTAGAAAAATTATTATAAAAAAAAAATATATCAAATTATTTACAAATATATTAAAATTTTACTTTTTATCTGTTACAAACGCAATAGGCTCAGGTTGTCCATTTGTGAAAGTGATAGATGTCTATCTAGTTATACAGATAAAAAGTATAATTTTGTTATATTTATAATTCTTTTCAACAATTTTTCTATTTTTGAAAACATCTCAACTATTTATAAATATAAAAAAAAAAATTCACTAGCTATGAGCGATAGACCGTGAGACTTCTATAGCTCAATGATAAAAGTCTATCGTAATCTATCATTGATAGACAATGAAATTTTTATATATTTGTAAATATTTTGGCTCAGTTTGTTAGATGTTGAGATTTATGTCATAAAACTCGTGGTTTGTATTGTATAAACAAAATATATTTTATTTAATAAAATAAGAAGTTATTTTATTCAATATTTAGCGTATCTCACTCCAATAAACTAAGATCTAATGTTATTTTATGTAACTTGAAGAGTATGTGGTAAACATACAAGTGGATCATGTGTCAAGTAATAACCTAAATGGTTCATAGTGTATGGATAATGTTGGGTGTCTTATCTTGGTAACACTACAGATACAACTCACTTTGCAAATGTTACAAATGTTGTAAGTGTTACAAACGATTTGGTTCAAATCGTTTGTGTGGAGACTCGCAAGTGGAGGTATCCTATACAACGCGTTTGTATAAGAGCGGATCGTGAAATGTTTAATCTCTCTTTATAACACCGCTGATTGAAGAGATTAACATTTCATAGGGTGAACGTATGTAACTCAATCTTAATCTAGAGTGAGTTATGGACTCATGTTTATGAGGGCAATCCTTTGATTTGCATGAGCGAGAGTGGCCCATATCACCGACTCAATAAGTCTACTATTTTGGGGACTCATCCAAGTAAGGAGCTGAGAACCATAGCTTCACAAAACGGAATTCGCTCATTCTCATCTTTAGGGTAAGTAGATGAATTGCTCACTTAAGTGTTGATTCTAGGTCTTGAACAATGAAACCTTGCCCTCTCATTAGCCCAAAAGGAATTTAGTTTATAGTTGGACTATAAACTGATTGTTCATTAGAGAGATTAGTGGTACTTAAAGAGTAAGAGGTAATTACATAGGTAAAATGTTAATTTGACCCAAATGTAATTACAAGCAATTCGTGAATGGTCGACTTATTGGTAATGGACATATCCATGGACAGAAATATTTTATAGTGCCAAGAATGCAAAGTGAGTCTTTAATGGAGTGACCCATAGTTAATAAATATTGATTAATTTAATTAAAGAGTTTAATTAATTAATTTCAAATCATTTGAGCTTCTAATCTACAGGTCCATAAGGTCATCTTGCTAGATCATTAAGGTCTAAACAAAGATTAATTAGTTTCGAAAATTTTGAATTTTTTAAACTAAATAAAAGAATGGGGCATTAATTCTATAAGAAAGAATTAATATAATGTATAATGATACATATAATATAAATTCAAAATTAAACTATATAATATGGAGTATTAATGTTCGAATAAGACTCAAATATTAAATTAATATGCATAATCATATATTAATTGTATATGATATAATTAATATAATGTATCTAGATACATTATATTATAAAGTTAATTTTGAATGAGATTCAAAATTAAACCATATAATATGAGAGAATGATATAAGAATTATATATAATTCTCTCTCTCTCGAGTTTCTTGGTTCCCTCCTCGCAATGGATGTTGTGCTACCAAACCCTACGAATCCAACTTCTCTACCCACGCCTTAGACCCTTGTTTCATCTTCTTCAATAAGTCAACCAATGAATTCCTCCTTCGTCAAGCAGTACATGAATCCCAATTTTTTCCATCACTCAGTTAATACTAGTTTGATTCTTGTTTCGGATCTATTCACTGAATCGAACTACATCCCTTGGTCTCATGCGATGAAGCTTGGACTCATTGTTAAGAATAGAATGGGTTTAGTTGATGATACTTTAACTCAACTGCTGGAAATCTGAAAAATTCATGGATCATAATGTAGTAATTGCTTAGATTCTTAATTATTGTCTAAAGAAATTGGTGCGCGCATATGCTTTTTCAGATTCCGCGCGAGAGATTTGACTTGATCTTTAAAATCGCCCTAGGATTTTTCATTTATGTCAAAATCTGTCCAATTTGTTGCAAGATCACAATTCAGTGATTATGTATTTGCAAACTAAAGACCTTGTGGAATGAATTCGCTTCTTATTGTCCTACTTGCACATATGGTAAGTGTTTTTGTAGAGGTGTAAAGGAGCTTGTAGACTATTTCCAAACAGAGCACGTTAGTGCTTTTTGAAAGACCACAGAAGAATAAATGGAGAAAATAGAATACAAAAAGTTCCTCAGATGATTTCATTGATACCAAAAGAGCGAAATATAAAGACAATGGAGATTACACGTGTAGCACTCTTATTGGGCAATTCATAACAGAAAATATTCCAAAACGTTTAAGGAAAAATAGCACATAATAATGAAATGATAAATAACACTCTTTCATCCTCCCTAAAGCGAAACAGGGGGTTGCATAGTGAGCTTGGACTGAAAAGAAGAGCACCTCATTGAAGTCAAAGGTTTTGTCAAAATATCAGCAAGTTGATCTTCAGAAGGAACAAAACGAACCAATAGCTGCTTGTGTAACACCCTCTCCTGAATGAAATGGAGGTCAATCTCAATATGCTTTGTTCGTTGATGAAGGACTGGATTTGCTACCAAGTAGGTGGCACTTCTGTTGTCACACAACAAAAGAGGCGTCGTAATAGGAGGAAAACCAATTTCACATAACAAAGATTGAGTCCAGATGAGTTCTTCAGTAGCATTAGACATTCCCTTATATTCTGACTCAGCATTTGAACGAGAAACAACCTTTTGTTTGGAGGATGACCAGGAGACTAAGTTATTTCCCAAAAAGACACAATAACCACTTGTGCTACACCGATCATTAGGAAAATTTGCCCAATCCGCATCAATATAGCAAGCCAAAGTAGTATGTTTAGACTATGTAAAATGAATACCGAAGGAACTGATAGACTTGAGATACTTAAGAATCCTTTTGACAACATTCCAATGAGTAACTGTGGGAGCATGAAGGAACTAACATACCTTATTTACTGCAAAGCTAAGATCAGGACGCGTCAAGGTGCACTACTGTAGAGTGCCTACAATACTTTTGTACTTCGTAGCGTCCTCAAACAAGGGTCCATCAGAGAGAGACAACACAGTACCTGCTGCCATTGGAGTTGCCACTGGTTTGCACAACAACGTATCCACTTTCTTGAGTAAATCATTTATATATTTAGTCTATGACAGATGTAAGGAGCTAGCAGACCTTTGAATCTCCACACCAAGAAAAAAGGATAAATCACCCAAGTCTTTTAAAGCAAAAATTTTATTGCGAGCAGAAATAAACTCTTGAATTCGCTGTAAGCAGTTACCAACAATGAGAATATAATCAACATATATTAGAATAACCACTGTAATGGACTTCTCATTGTAAACAAACATAGAGCTATTGGACTTGGAGGCAATAAAGTTCCATTCAACGAGGCAATTACTTAACTTAAGAAACCATTCTCGAGGGCTTTGTCTTAAACCATACAAAGCCTTTTGAAGTTTACAAACATGAGATGGATAAGCTTGATTAACAAAACCAAGAGGTTGAACCATATATACATCTTCATGAAGATCACCGTTAAGAAAAGCATTATGCACATCCAACTGATTAATATACCAATCAAATTGAGCAGCAAGACTTAAAACAATGCGGATAGTTGCCGGTTTAACCACGGGACTAAATGTTTCAAAATAATCAATACCATAAGCTTGATCATAGCCACACAAAACTAAGTGAGCTTTATACCTCTCAATATCTCCATCTGGCTTCAGTTTAATCTTGTATACCCATTTGCAACTAATAACCTTCTGATCGTGTGAAAGAGGTACAAGAACCCATTGAATTAGCGCCCTATACTCTTTTCCCATAGCTTCTTTCCATTCAACACATTTGATAGCAACATGAAAATTCGTTGGTTCAGAAGGTATAGAGGGGTTGTTGAAGGATTGGAAAACATGGAGGAAGAATGAACATGAGAAGATATCGAAGGAAAAATATGAAAAGGCAAAAGTTGATAAAAGGAATGATCGGTATGATAGGTTTTGACGGTACCAAAACTGAAAGAAGAACGGGAACAGGGAAAAACAATTTCATTGAAAACAACATGTCTGGAAACATATAAACGACCAGAGGAAGGATCAAGACATAAATGCCCTTTTTATGATTAGTGCTATAACCAATAAAAAGTCATTCAGTAGAGCGAAATAATAACTTATGCGAATTATAAGGACAAAAAATGCACACCCAAATGTATGAAGAATAGTTTAGTCTGGTGAATAACCATATAGTTTTTTATAAGGTGAAATATTAGAAAGTATAGGAGTAGGAAGTCTATTTATAAGATAAATGGTTGTTTGAAAAGCATAACTCCAAAAAGTGAGGGGATGATGAGGATGAGCAAGAAGAGATAACCCCATTTCAACAACATGACGATTTTTCCGTTCAACCCGACCATTTTGTTAAGGACTGTAAGGACAAGGGACGCGATGAGTAATACCATAAAAGCGCAAAAGAGAAGATATTTTTTGAAATTCACCACCCAATCAGTTTGGAGACTCTTAATTTTCTTGTCAAATTGAGTTTCTTAATTTTCTTGTCAAATTGAGTTTCCACAAGTTGCTTGAAATTTAAGAAACAAGAGAAGGCCTCATCCTTATATTTTAGAAGGTATAACCAAGAGAAATGTGTATAGTCATCAACAAAAAGAATAAAGAAACGGGCTCCATTTACTGAGATTTGAGGAGAAGGGCCCCATACATCAGAATGCACAAGTTGAAGAGGTGCAGTAGTTTTAGTTATAGCACTAGTAAAAGGAAGAAGATGGCTTTTAGCAACCTGACAAGCATTGCAAAAAGTATTAACATGTGAAGTAGATAGACGACATTGAGACAAAACTAATTTCAAAATGGACGCCGTTGGATGCCCCAATCGAAGATGCCAAATTGGAGTATTATTGACTGAAGAGAGAAAAGCAACAGCATGGAAAGTAGAGGAAGGAGGGGACGGACGAGCAGTAGACTGTAACTTATATAAGCCATCTTCAAGGGTGCCCCGAAGGAGAATCTTCTTGGATTTGAGATCCTTCATAAGGAATAAGGTAGCATAAAATTCAACAAAAGCTTTAGTATCATTACAAAGTCTAGCAATACTAATAAGGCGTTTGGAAATAGCAAGAGTATGAAGAACATGTTGAAGAATAAGAAGCAAGAGAAACATGGCCAATATTAGAAATATAAATTTGCTTACCATTACCAACCGTCATTTGTTCATCACCCTGATAAGGCACAGAATTATAGAAGCTAGAAGCATCACGGGATAGGTAGTGAGTAGCACCGGAATCCATGAACCATCCTTCATCTGGATGTTGAAAATCAGAGCTAACGGGTGAGGTATCGGGCATGGGCACAGGTGAGGATTGTTGAACAATGGTGATATAAGCCTAAGGAGGTATGGATTGGTGGGCCAAAGAGGCAAGATGATGACAGTTAGGAGCGGTATGACCAAATTTGTGACAGATTTGGCACTGAGGCTTAGAAGAAAAAGGTTTTTTAGGCCATTTTGGGAAAAATTGAGGATGACCAAGAACACTCGTCAGTATGTTTGGATTTGGTTGATTGAAGGCGGGGAGACTAAAACAGGGGGAAAGGGTCTTGGAGAAGCAAAGGAAGATGGGTTTGGAAAGGACCAAGACGAATTCCGCTTGCTATTGTGTTGAAGAGAAAGCTTGCTAAAATTAGCTTGGGCAACATTCAATTGATCAACAACATTTTGTTTCTCCAAACGGGATTCATAAGCTAACAATAAATTTCTCACATCTTCAATAGAAGGATTATCATAGCGATTTTGAATAGAAGTGACAAAAGCATTATATTCACTTCCTAAACCATCTAGAATATGAGCTAAATGATCTCTATAAGATATAGGTTCTCCAATGGCACTAAACTTATCAGCAACCTCTTTAATCTGAGACAAATATTGACTAACAGACGAACCATCCTTCTAAATTCTTTTTAAATGAGCTTTTAAATCCATAATACGTGCAGTAGTTTGTGAATCATAAGACCTTCTTAACGAATTCCATATATTAGCAGCAGTATCTAAACTAACAATTTCTCCCATCTTTTCTTCAGACAAAGAAGAGTAAATCCAACACATAATAAAACTATTATACCTTTCCCATGTCAAAAACTCCAGATTCAGCTACATATTTTGAGCATCCAAATATTTTGGAGGAACAGGAACCGTACCATTAAGATAACCTTCCAGTCCATTGGCTTGAACAACATTCAACAGCTGCTTCTTCCACAATAAAAAATTATTGTCATTAAGCTTCACAGCAAGAGGTTGAGGTAAGGATGGATGGGGATTTGGAGCAAACTGTTGTGGGAAGATATTAGGGGCTGGAGGAAGATTTGGGAAATTAGGTCTAAGAGCATAATGAAGGGATAAAATGGCTTATAAGGTTGATTAAACCCATGGTTATAAAATTGTTGCTGATTAGTCGGATAGGTCGATGATGGTTGAGCACTAAGGAACAAATGCGGTGGTCTATGAGAGGCAGAACAGATAGGGACCTGAGGATTTTGGAAAAAAAGGGAGGATTCGGGACAAAGAGCATCAGAGATTGTTGCACAATCAGAGGAGAAGCAACTACTGGAGTTGAAGAAGGACTGACTGACGTTTTGCTACTCAGCCTCTTTTGAAGACGATGACGATCTTTCACTGGGATTCATTGAAGTAGATTTCTGAGAAGAGTGATGAAGAGAAATATACATATATATATATAATATATATATATGAGAAAATAGAAGACAAAAAGTTCCTCGGATGATTTCATTGATACCAAAGGGCAGAATATAAAGCCAATGGAGATTACACGTGTAGCACTCTCATGGGGCAATTCATAACAGAAAATATTCCAAAATATTTAAGGAAAAATAGAACATAATAATGAAATGATAAATAACACTCTTTCACATTTCTGATGGGGCTTAACGAGTCTTTTAGCCAACTTCGTACTCAGCTTCTATTTATGGAGCCTAAACCATCTATTCAACATGCTTTTTCCTTAGTTGCTCAAGAAATCGAACAGAGAGCCTCTGCTGTTCAATCTCCTTCTCTTTTCTATGTTGTTGCCACTGCTTTGTTCGTAAAGAATTCATCGACTTCTTCTTCTCGTACTTCGAATATTAATAACTATAAGGAGAAAGATCGACTAATTTGTACTAATTGTAACATCTCTAGACACACTATGGATCAATGTTACAAATTACATGGATATCCTCTGAGACATCGTGGAGCTCAAAAGCCTTCTCCACTGAATACGAAGTCTGAAACTTCATCTTCTTCAGTTGCTACTCCGTTTGATTTGTTATCTAGTTTGACTGCTGCAAAAATGCTAGGGCCTTTTGAGTATGTTGCAAATTCATCTTGCTAAAGTACAAATTAATTTTGATTCCTAGGTCACTGTGGCTCATGTAGCTGGTATATGCTATGATATTACTCATATTGCTTCTTCCCTTTATTGTTGGATACTTGATTATGGTGTGTCCACACATATATGCTTTGTTCAAGAGATGTTTGATTCTATTAAACCTGTTTCTAGAATGTTTATTTCTTTGGCCAATCAAACCCATGTTAATGTTGAATTTGTTGGTGATATTTGACTAAACTCACATATTTTGCTTCAAAATGTGCTGTTTATTCCATCCTTTCATTTCAACCTTGTTTCAATCATCACATTGACTACTAACCAACCTTTGATTGCTCAATTTGTCGGGGATTTATGTCTTATTCAGGACAAGTTCTCTTTCAAGACAATTGGAAAGGCTAATGCTTGGTAGAGAATTTGTTTGCTCCAGACTTCTTTATTAGAGAATGCTATTTTAAACACGATTGTGGCTTTTCACGCTGTTTGCCAATCTGTGTTCTAGTGTTGTTTCTCTTAATACATGGCATGATAAACTTGGTCATCCATCATACGAACATATGTCAGTTTAAATGATGTATTACATTTTTCATTAAATAAACATTCTCATTTTGAACCATTTTTTATTTGCCCTCTGGCTAAACAACGAAGGTTATCATTTCATTCTCACAATCTCACATGGCTGAACATATGTTTGATTTATTGCAATATGATGTATGAAGCCCATATCCAACACCTACACATGCTAGTTCTCATTTCTTCCTCACATTAGTAGATGATTATTCATGGTACATATAGGTGTTTCTAATGCGTAAGAAAGCTGATGCGTTAAACATAGTCCTATGATTTTTTAAACTTGTTGAGAATTAATACAACACTTCCATCAAGTTTTTTTGTTCTGACAATGCCCTGAGCTAGCATTCATCAGTATTCTTGTGTTGCTTGCCCTAAACAAAATTCCGAGTGAAAAGAAAACACCAACACTTATTGGATGTTGCTCGCTCTTTGCTTTTCCAATCACATATTCCCATTCAGTTTTGGGGAAAATGTGTTATGGCAGCTTGTTTTCTCATCAATCGAACTTCATCTCCTTTGCTTAAATGACAATCCCTTTATTTTCATCTCCATGGGAAACAAGCTGATTACTCCCATATTAGAGTTTTTGGGTGCTTATGTTTTGCTTCAACCCTTCAGTCTCAAAGGTCAAAATTCCATCCTCGGGCTTTACCTATAGTTTTTCTTAGTTATCCTCCTAAGGTGAAGGGTTTCCGGCTATTTGAAATTGAGAATAAAAAGTTTTTTGTGTCGAGAGATGTTTTTCATGAACACATATTTCCTTTTCATGTTGTTTCTCTTCAAGATGAAGTTGTTAATCTATCAGTTTGTTAAATATGCTTTTGTTGTAAGAGAAAGCATTGTTGATATGCAACCTAATGTTCAAATTGATTTACAACATGAAAATCTTGTGATTAATGAATATCCTTCTATTGAATGCAGCCCCTCAAGTACTGTTAATTCAGTTTCTATTAGTTCTGGTCCAAATGACATCACAACTGTTGATGTAGAAGAACAGCCCTGTCGCACCTATCAGAATCACAAATTGATTTCTTATTTGAAAGATTATCACTGCAACCTATTACATCATAATGATGCCTCAGTTTCTTCTGCCAAATTTCCATTAAGCAATGTTTTGTATTATAATCGATTGTCTCATGATTATAAGATTTTCTTGCTAAATGTTTCCTCTGCTTATGAGCCTTAGTTTTATCATCAAACTATCCATTTTCCTTTATGGCGTGATGCTAATGAAAGATGAGCTTCATGCTATGGAAAAGAACAATACTCGACCGTAATTAATTTTTCACATGGCCAACATTCTATTGGTGATCTACAAAATCAAACACATATTAGATAACTTGATTGAAAGATACAAGGCTTGTTTGTTTGCAAAAGGCTACACATAACATGAAGGCATTAATTATATTGAAACGTTTTCTCTTGTTGCAAAACTTGTTACTGTGAAAGTATTACTTTCTATTTTTGTTTCTTTCAATTGGTCATTGATTCAACTTAATGTTAATAATGTTTTCTTCATGGTGACATTCATAAAGAAGTCTATATGGACTTGCCTCTTGGTTACAAAACTGATATGGTTGTGTCTAGGGGTAACATCTTGTTTGAAAATTGCATAAGTCTATATATGGTCTTAAGGAGGCATCTCGTTAATGGTTTAACAAGTTCTCTCATGTTTTGTTATTGCTTGGTTTTCAACAATCTAAATTTGATTATTCCCTATTTGTTCGTGGATCTGGAAATACCTTTGTTGCCTTGCTTGTATATCTGGATGATATTATCATCACTGGTGCACATTCTTATTGCATTCATGACCTTAAAGTGCACTTGAATAATGTTTTTAAGCTCAAAGATTTGAGAAATCTGAAATACTTTTTGGACTTAAAACTTGCTTGGTCTTCTAAGGGTATTTGGTTGTCTCAACAAAATTATATTCTATGGATTCTAATCTCAAGCTTCATTTTGACGATGGTGATCTTCTTGATGATCCAGGAGTGTATGTGTCGTCTTTTGTACTTGAACATTTCACGACCAGATGTTACCTTTGTAGTTCATAAGCTTAGCAAATTTGTTGTTAAACATCGAAAGCCTCATTTAGCTACTATCGATTCTTTGCTTCGATATTTGAAAGGCACTCCCAAACAAGGTATTTTTCAATCAGTTTCTAACTGTTTTCAATTGAAAGCTTTTTCTAATGTGGATAGGGCTTCTTGTTTGGATTCTCGGAAGTCCACAACTGGCTTTTGTTTTTTTGTTTTTTTTTTTTTTTTTTTGGAAAATTCTCTTGTCTCTTTGAAAGCTAAGAAGCAAAGCATTGTTTGTCGTTTGTCAACTTAAACAAAATATCATGTGTGAGCTTCTACTGCTAGTGAGTCAGTTTGGTTAATTCAATTGTTAAAGGACTTACATGTTGATTCCCGACTACCAGCTCTCATTTATTGTGACAATCAGTCTGCTCTACATATTACTTCAAAGCCAACCTTTCATGAGAGGACGATGCATATTGAACTTGGTTGCCATTTTGTAAAAGATAAAGTTGTCCATGGTGATGTGAAACTTCTTATACAGTCTCATCTTTAATTGGTTGATTTATTCGCTAAGGCTTGGCCTTTTACCGCTTTGACATCTTTGTTATCCAAGATGAGTGTTCTTAATCTGTTAGCCACGTCTTGAGGGAGAGTATTAGAGTTTTATAGTATTTTTATTATTAGTGTCTTTTGTTGTATATTCGCTTCCTGCCTATTTAAAGGCTTGACTATTCTTCAATAAAGTTGAGCAAGTCTTGTTTACTATCTTGTTATAACTAGATGATTTATATTATTATTATTATTATTGGAGAAAAACTTGTCTACTTGTAGGTTTGCACCTTGTAGCTACAGCGTACCATGTGACATAATTTTATCAGAACATGTGTTATTTCTTTTAAAAAAAAAAAAAAAAAAAAAAAACATGTGCGGTGTACAAAAGATGGCAATTAAGTGTTGGCTGGGTGCACAAAAAATGATAATTTTTTTTTAATTATTGTTCATCGATGTGGGGAGGTGTGTATTTGAACTTTTAATCTCTTGCTCGATGATATATGTTATAACTAATTAAATTATTTTAGTTTTTAAATGTTTAAAAAATAACATAGTCAATTTCTCTTTCGTGCGATGTATAATGATTCACTATATTTATACAACATGGCACAAAACTTTGAACCTTTTTTTCTCCTATTAGGGGGCATTTAGGGAGCCGGATTGTAATCATGATTACTGAGAATCTAATTACGATGAGTTTTTTTGTATAGAATCAGGATGCCTAGGAATCTGATTACGGTGTTTGGAGTGCAGGGTTGGATTGGCTGTGTTTTTTTATTACAGTATTTGGATTGCAGGGTTGGATTTAGGTTGGGTTTGACTGTTTTTTTTAATATTATTTTGATTGCTTTTTTTTTTCTATATCTGTTTTAACCATCATATATTTTGAATTTTATCTAGTCATACTATACAAAATTAAACCATCATACTATATTATAATTTTGATTTTTTTTTTTATATTATTTTGACTGTTTTTATTTTTTTAATATTATTTTCACTGTTTTTTTTCCATATCTGTTTTAACCATTATATATTTTGAATTTTATCTAATTATACTATACAAAATTAAACTATCATACTATATTATAATTTTGATTTTTTTATATTATTTTGACTGTTTTTATTTTTTTAATATTATCTTCACTGTTTTTTTTCTCATCTGTTTTAACCATCATATATTTTGAATTTTATCTGATCATACTATACGAAATTAAACTATCATACTATATTATAATTTTGATTTTTTGTTATATTATTCAATTGTTTTTTTTTAATATTATTTTTTATTATTTTAACCTATCATACTATGTTATAATATTAACTTTTTTTCTTGAAATATTATTTTTACTGTTTTTTTTTCTACATCCGTTTCAACTATCATACTATATTAGAATTTAGAGTAAAATAATTTTAGGACATAATAAAATGTCTACGATAGAAAATTAAAATTCGATAAACAACTTGAAGTTAAATTACAAACAAAATCATAGAAAGATAAGGTTCATTAATCATAATATAACTTGGGTTGCAATTGAAGGAAGAAATATTCAAACAAATTCAGAGTACAGAAAAAGCAGAGTCATAGTGCTGGATCCCATGGTCGCCCGATGACTTGCATGCAATAGTCGTACTTCCACTGTAGTGGGAAGTCCACGAAGTGGCTTAACAGCATTGGATCTACTAGCAATGACCATCCAACAGCCAAGCCATCTTGCACCTGCAGACCAGGAATTAATTGCAACTTAGCGTACAGTTTTCGACGACGACGCCTTGCTAGGTCTTCGTTCACAACAAGCCACTGTGCAATGTCGTCAATGGACTTCATCAGAAGTTGGAATCCCTCCTAAACCACCTCGCTGTACTCTCTAATCGAGGAACTTTGGGACCTCCTACTTCTTGATGACATGCTACTCCCAGACCCTCTGCCGCCCGAGGTAGTTGTAATGTCCTCTGATGTGGGAGAGCTGGCGAACGATGGATCAGGAATATAGAAGTTCTCAAAGTTCGAGGACTAGTTATTCAAAATGTCCTCATTCTCCTCTTCCACAACAAGTTCAGATCTGACCTCTGCAGTGGTGGTTGCACGACTCCCTATGGCTCTGTCTTTGCCGAATACAATGGCCAAGTCATCATATAACAAAAATGACTTATGGCGCAGTCCTTTTTCACTCTGATGACTCTGTTAAAGATGAAATGTGTTATGTTATGGCTAAGACATATTTAAAACAAGAAGAAATAAATAAAACAAATAATAAAATTACCTTGACCTACATGTCAAATATCTCCGCCTCACAGTCAATACATTTGCGCTCCGCATTCCAACCAAACCCCCTACATCCTTGGCCCAACATTTCAGCAGTCACGCTGTATTGTCTTTTCAACATCCTGACCCTTAACTCCAAATGTGGGCTTACCTGTATGGAACACCCCGGAATCCTCTGCTGCATCATCCGTAGTATGTTTGCTAGGAATCCAGGTCGAAAGTCCCGTTATCAGCTCGTCAGTGTCCAGATTGCACACACTGGACCAAACACTTCACGAGGATTCTGTCCTCCTCATCTGTCCAAATATGTTTTGCGGCTCTTGCATGTGATCTGGATGCTTCCATCTAAAATTAAACTTTTTAACACAATCAGGCTAGAACATGAAAGTGTAGTGTGGTGAGCAAGCACTAACCCATTGAGACTATATATAACAAGAATCAATCCATTCACACTATACATTGAAATATTCACATATGTTATACAAAAAATTGCAGAACGTACACGTCGGGCATCTACCAACTACTGTATACATAACAAAAAAGACTATACAAAATTTCCCAAGGGCATCCTTAATTTGCATTTCATTCAGCCCACATCTGATTTGCAAGATCATCTTTCCATGCAGTAAATGCACAGATGTCTCCACAAATTCAATATTCTCAGTGTTTGTTGGAATTGGTCCCCCTTGACTTCCCTTTCCTTCGTCAAGTAATGAATTTGGGCCCATTTCCCGAATTATTAGATTTTGCAGTAGACAACATGCATGTATGGTCATGCACTGCACATCAACCGGGTAGTATGATTTTCCTCGGAGGATTGCCCATTGACCTTTCAACATCCCGAACGCTCTCTCAATGACTTTCCGGGCAGATGAATGTTTCATATTGAAATCTCCCTAGGGCTTGTTGGTGGGTTCCTTACCCGCTACTCGGTCAAATGGTATCTTTGTCCCCGATAAGAAGCCAAAAATCCCTCGGCGTTTGGATAATCGGCATTGCATAGATAATAGTATCCTACGAAATTGGGCCAAGTTATCACTTGATGATTGTTCATTTGTATGGAAGGGTATACAAATATTTATAAACTAACCCCTTGGGACTTTCAATCCAGTTGGCCTGGACACTGCATCTTGCAGAACCCTCGAGTCAGCAACCGATCCTTCCCATCCAGTGAAAACAAATATGAACTCGCAACTTTGATTGCATACAACATGGACATTCATTGTGATCTCACCCATTCTAGTTCTAGAGCGTGGTCGATCAGCTGCACTGACATTTACCTTTATGTGGGTTCCATCAAATGCACCTAAGCAATTCTGTGACGAAACATTGTTTCAATGATAAGTTTAAGGTAATTTCAAAACCCCCAAACAACACCACTAAAACAACATGATGATTGTACCTGAAACCAGCGCCATCTGTCATTTGTACAATTCTTAGTGACTGGCTCTAGTTTTCGCAACAGAACTTCGTAAAATCTCAATATTGCATTTAGCACAATATTGAAGTGTCTGGACACTGTCTAGCCAGACCTTGCAAATTGGCATCGCATCACTCGATTTTTCACATCGTGTGTAACTATGTGCAGGAAAATGGCCACCATTTCCTCCACATCTACATATTTTGTTGGCCTTAGCCAACCCGTTGTCCTAAGTAATTGACATAGAATTGTGAACGTTCTCTTATCCATACGAGTGTTCTCACGACACGTCTGATCATCTTCGTAAATCAGACGAAAGAAATTCAACTGTCAAATTTGATGTCTAATAAGTGGAGATGATCGCTCCCGATTGTCCTCCAATTGCAGCAAAGTGGTGATAGTATTCACCATTGTAACGGTGGCCACACATACAGCAGCAAGTATTACGATTAACTCGTCAAGTTGAATGTCGATGTCATCCATTGCTTAACTCAACTAAGAATGGACCTGAAAAGATAGCGGTCATATTTAAGTATTCCTATTTATTCGAGGTCCTATCTATTCGGTCTTCCTATGTAATCATTCTTTTCTTCTATCCCACCCAATTTTGTATTCAAAAAGATAGTGATTACAAATGAACGAATGAACAAGTAAACAAACAAACGCATAAACAAACGAACGCGTAAACAAACAAACGATTATTTCTAACTCTAACAAGTAAGAGATAAAAAAATTAATTTAATTGCCCTAATGTTATATAATTTTATAATTTTATAATCTCGTTTGGAACACGTTATTTAAAATTGGATTTGAAAACTCAATGTAGTTTAATTGTGAAAAGATTTTCCATTCCCTTAATCATAAAGAACCATAATTGATGGGGTAATGTGTTATTTGACTACCATTTTTCATAAATTATATTTTCAAAACTATTTGATAATATAGCTCATAAACTAAAATATACAATTCAAATTCATTGATTAATAATGAAATACGTAAAATACACATATTAATTCCTGAAACTATTTTTAAACAAAGGTGGAACCAAATGAATTATACATAAGCATTTCAAACAAAATACAGCATACATTTTTCAAATATCAATTCTACAAGTAACATGTACTTCAAAAAAAAAAAAAAAAAAAAAAAACAAGGGTAGTACAAATGTCAATTTGTAATGTAGTGAAGATCGGACAGGGTAAGTTTGTTAAATGTCAATTTCCACCCTACATTGACAAAAAAAATATATTAATAAGTAAAGATTACGAACATATGATTAAAAAAACAAAAGAAAAGAAATCTAGAAAGGACCAAAGCATGTGTACGTACCCGTTAAAAATCGATTGTCAATTGGGTTGAACAAACAAACGAGTTAAAAATCGACTGTCAATTGGGTTGAACAAACAAACAAATAAGGCATAGAAGAAACAACAAGTCCACCGTCACATGAAACAAGGAAGTAAAACAAATTGAGAACAAAGTTTGATGAAAATAAATTCATAACATAAGCAAAAAAAAAAAAAAAAAAAAAAAAAGTTCGGGCTTTAAGGGGACTCACCATTGGACATGAACAAATTGGAGAGGAAAAATCTTCTTGAAATGGTGTGTGATTAAGAATAGGGGAGAATGAGGTGTATATATAAGCATGGACTTAATGAGATTTAAACAACCCAACCACCCAAATTAAAATGACGAACAATACACGTTTCTAATGGAAGTGACACCAATTTTATAAACAACAACCAACATATAATAACATAATAATAAAAAAAAAAATAGTTATGATCCAACGAAATTGGTCAGAATGGAACCAGATAGCCAACTAATCAATTACAATGATTTTTATTTGTAAAAATGGCCTCAGGTGTAGGAAAAAAACAAGATAAACAACCAATTTAGTTAAAAAATAGAAACAAAACCAATAAATAGGTTAAAATCAAAGAAAAAATCCAGCATGCTTTAAACAAATGTTCATTTGAAAACGTAAGATGAAAATTGTAGAGTTCGAAATGGTAATCAAGGAAATAAAATTATCCGGCTAAAACAGTTTGAAGGAAAATTGGAACCCTCATCATCGGCCAATATGGAAAATGAAAACCTCATGCAAAAAAAAAAAAAAAAAAATGGAAGGAACAGAGAAACAAAATGCAAACCCATCTGAACATGACAAAAAAAATTGAAACCATGGATCTATAATCATGCAACATAATCAGAAGAGGAAAAAAAATGGAACAAGTCTATGAACATGCAACCACAGAAGAGATTCAACCGAACATGAAAGAACCATATATCTACAAACATGCAACAAAATCAGAAAAGGAGAAAATTATACAACAATTAATCTCCGACGAAAAAAAAATGGAACACAAATTACACCCAATCACGGTCAAATGTCGAAAAAAAAATCGAACAAATCTATGAACATGCAACACCGAAGATGAGTATGATAAATATACAAAACATGAAAGGAAAAATATTAGACCATAGATCCATAAACATGCAACAAAATGAGATGAGGAAAAAGTTATAAAACAACAAATCTCCGAAAAAAAAAGAAATGGCACACAGATCTGCACCCAATCTCGATCGAATGTCGAGAATAACAAAAATCGAACAAATCTATGAACATGCAAAACATGCAACACTGGAAGATAAAAAAAAAAACATATACTCACCTTGTAAGTGGGGAAGAGCCCTCCCCTACCAAAACGGGACCACCTACCAAGCAATCAACGGCGGCAAGAGCCACCATTCCCGTCATTAAAGCGACAAGAGAAGGCTTCGACATCCCTTCTCGTCTGCTCTGAAGCATTGATTAACGCTTCAAAGCAAAAAGTGAATGATGAAGACGAAGGGCAGAAGAGCAAAGTGGGGAGTCGGTAGCATTAAATGAGGAAGAAGAGCTGAGAGATGAGAGAGGTTGAGAGAAATTGGAGTCTGCGAAAGACGAAGGGTAATAAAGAGAAGGAGAAGGAATGAATGCGGAAGACGAAGGGTCGGTGGAGAGAAATCGGAGTCTACGGAATCGAATTGTAACAGAGAGAAGGAGAAGGAATGAATGCGAAAGACAAAGGGTCGATGGAATTGAATGAGGGAGGTGATTGAAGAGAGAGAGAGGAAAAGAAGCATCGTGCAGAGCAAACGTGGGAAACCGGCGAAAACGAAGGAAATGGGTGCGATTAGGGTTGTAATCGACAGATGAGAGAGGATGAGGGATAGAATTGTATTTGGAGTTGGTTTTGTAATCTAAACCAACTCCATAGCCCATTCCCCAAACATGGGTTTTAAAACCCAATCCAATCCAATACAATACAAACCCACACCCCAAACACATTCTTAGTTTATCTATTTGAATTAACCCAACATACAATTGTTTTAAACACTTTAACACTTTTATTTACAAGTATTCCATACATTTCTCAAAAACCTTCTTCCATCACCTCGCAATTTCTACCAAGGTCGAGGAGGAGGATTCGTTAGAAAATTATATATTAGAAAGAAAGAAAGAAAAAATAAAAAAACTAAATTTTACAAGGGATTTATTTTATCCCAATCCATTTCTTCTCAATCTAATATATCATACAGAGATGGGCCTCCAATTTTTCCAATTCAGGCCCAGGCCCAAACCACCCAGCCCAAGCCCATTCCCTTCAATAACCCTCTCGTCTCTCCTCTTCTTCTCCTCTTCCCCACAGCAGTCCTCCTCCACCACGTAAACAAACGGCGCCGTGAAGACGTCGTTAAAGTCCTGCAGAGACTTCAACACGTTAACGACTTCCGTCACAGGCGGCCGCCGCTTAGAGTTGCGGCTCAAGCATTTGTGGGCTAAGGCAGCGGCCTTACGTGCGCCGTCGGCCGAGTACAGGCCCTCCATCCTTGGGTCCATGATCCGGCAGAGGCGTTTCGAGTCCTTTAGAAGTGGCTTGGCCCAATTCACTAGAAAGTCGCCAGTCTTTCGGTCCATTGACGGCTTTCCCGTCAGTAGCTCTAGTAAGACGACGCCGTAGCTGTACACGTCACTCATCGTCGACAAATGGCCTGCAAAAGTTGTTCAATTGCGTTAGGTACCGCCACAAAGTAAATAAATAAAATAACGGTCGTGTTATATTTGTAATTTCAATGGAATGATTTCATGCGGCTTGGTTGAATTAATTCTGTAAGCCTAATTAAATCAAATCGTTTAAAATTATTTTTCACTAAAATAAAGTAAATGTCCCTTAGCCAACTCACCATATTTGACGTATTCAGGAGCGGCATAACCTTGAGTTCCCATAATACAAGACATGTCTGGTTGGTCTTCACAATCGACACCATCTTTAGCCAATCCAAGATCTGAGAGTTTTGTTGTATAATCCTAAACAAATCCATTACAAGCTTTAGTACTTCGATTTTGAATTAGATTAAATATTAAATTATAACTTCAGTCCCTATAAACATTCATAATAACATATTAGTCTTTACTTTATTTAAATTTAATTTTGACCCTTTTCACAAAATTAAATACTGAAAATTCTACTATAATATAAAATTTAAATTAATAGCTAATAGATTATTTAATTTAGAGAACTTACAGAATCCAAAAGAATATTGGAGGTTTTGAAATCTCTAAATATAACAGGTGGGTCGGCTTCGTGAAGGAATTGAAGGCCTTTGGCTGCTTCTAAAGCAATTTTCATCCTCGTTGACCAAGGCAAGGCAGCTGAATACTCTACAATAATTCCAAACTATATTTTTTTAGTTAATGATAATTAATTAATTAATTTAATCCCATTTGCGCTGACGCAGAAAATGAGAATTATGGTTTGAAATAAAAGACAAATAAATAAATAAATAAGAAGGGCCTTACTTCTGAATAGCTGGTTTTCTAAACTGCCTCTGGCCATATACTCATAAACCAAAAGTCTGTATTCTTCTTCCCAACAGTAACCGATTAGTTTCACCAAATTTTGATGCCTCATTTGCCCCAAAATTATAATCTCTGCCTACAATAAATACACACAAAAAAAAAAAAAAAAAAAAAAAAAAAAAAAAAAAAAA